>BQNB010128597.1:0-19255 GCA_026074375.1 Tanacetum coccineum
TAAAGATTTTATCAAGAAGTTTTCACTACTATTAGCGATGGTATTGATAGAGGGGGTTTTCAAAGATATTAGATAGAGGGGAGCTTAAAAAGAGTTTTATTTTTGTCAACATCTTCTCGCGAGATAGTTTTGGACGTATACGGATCCATGATGCTTTTGATAGATCGTAACCATCATAGGGGAGAAATGTGTACTTGTAGAGGGATTTACGAGGTCAAGGGCTATACACATATATACCATTGGTTGGGTGGATTCGATCCTTTTATTATCATTTCAACATGTATGTTTGTTAGTTTTGAAGTATTCAATATAATGAGAAGAAATTTATGTTGATATCATGTCCCCCAAATGATTAATTATCATTTCAAGACGATAGGCAGAGAAGCTTGCATTTGGATGTGCTTTACTGTATTTTCTACATTTTTCATTGTTTCTTCAAAGAAAAAGATACTTCTACTACATCAAGTTTCAAATCTAAAAGAGAGATTGGCGGTTTGGGAATGAGTCAATTTAGAAACTTCAAAGGGTTGCTGAATAAGCTCCAAAACATGATGCACTAGTTGGGGGGGGGGGGGATAAATCCCAATTAGTTATCATTACATTGTTCATCTTCAAGTGAAAAAGACTAAAGATGGGATACATTTAGAAGAACGGAGCTTCAAAAAACATCCTAAGACTTAGTTGCGCTTCTGACAACTTCATTATTTTACTTGTAGATAACAACATAACCAAATCCAGTATATTGCCACTTGGAAGGAGATTTTTAGAATCATAAGTGGTGACATTTACTAAATGTATATTAGTTTTACACTTTTGTTATAGTATAGAGATGTAAAATGTAATTTCCTTATAATGTAACTATATATACCCCTCAAGACTCCACTTGAGGGGTGTGCTTGAGTGTTTTGTTCTAATAAATATTTTTATTTTCCTCTCCAGCACTCTCTCACTAGCTTCCCTCTCTAAGTCAAAGAACAACCACCATCAAGAAGGTGTTTGGTTTTTTCAAATCTAAACTACTAATCCAAAATAATTATATAATATATGTTATGCTTGTTGGGATTTAATATATATAATAACATATAATTCACGAGTAAACGCAACGGAGAATGTCCTAAATGGATCTCGCATAAAGTACATAGATTAACAAAAACATAATCGTTACTAACCTCTTGTTAAAATGACTTGCATAATTAAACAGAAGCAATGAACACCCTAGTGTTCTTATGAAACCCCACAAATCACATAAAGATACCCAAGTAGGTATCCTATAAGGATTAAGTCCACACCACACATCTTAGTAGACTACCAAATGCTAGTTCTAATTCTCATGATCAACTACGAAACCCTCGATTTAGTGTTTTATGAAAATCGGCTCAAGAACCCTAAAGGTAATATGGGCTAAATGAATTTAGGTTATAGGAAAGGAGAAAAAGGATTACCAACTTGTGCTTAAAGGTATTGTATATATGGTATCCACTAGGGTTTCCTAATTGTAATACAGTAGCTTTGAAAAGAAGTTAGCTCTCTTCTTTCCTTTCCTTGTACCTAGGCCGCCCCTTTTAATCAAAATAGTCCATCTATATTGATTTTTAGACTCATGTACAATACATATTAATTAGATGGCCTTTCGTTAATTATTCGTCAAACGAGCTAACTAACGACTGTTAAGTAATCCCACGGTAGACTATGAAATCATACCAACTGCACCCGAACCCACCCTTCACATCTGTGCTTCCTAACTAACGGTTAATAGGTCGCTGCGCCAACAGATACAACCCACAAATATCAACCCGTACATGTACACCACCTGGACACCACAAGTTAACCTAATTGATAAACTCCCAACACTCAAATGTGCCACGAAGATATGCACACTACTAACCTAAATCTTGATACCTAGGCCCCCCCTTTTACATCAAAACTCCCCACAATCAAGATATATAAACTCCTGTACAAAACATTTAATAAGGATGGCCCTATCTGTTAATTATTCGTAGCAAACGATCTAACAAACTGCCTGATAATTTCTCTGTGAAATAATAACTAATATAATATTAATAATAGTTACTAGAAATATCATAGATACAATATAAAAGGAAGTCACCTCGGTGTAAACGTGTAGTGACCCCATAACTTACCGATCTCCAGCCATATAAATATACATCTATTGATAGTGAGCAATCCCAATAGCTCCCACTATGCGAATGACATAATCATAAAATACACTATACTAACATTGTTAAACGCATCACACGCCAAATGCTCTCAAGAAATACCGTGAGTTATTAGTTTCATAAACGTCTCAGTTTAAATGATTTATTAAATCATTCTTTTGTTCTAGATACCTTGTTAAAAATAGATATGGATCAAATTCATCCCATTATTTAACGATTCTGTTTCTCGATATAGATATTGAACTTGATTACCAAACTAGTTAAGATTCATTTTAATTACATTTGGTGTAAGGTTCGTACAAAACGATCTAATCAATATAAATCGCAGTGGCCATAGTATTAATTCAAAAAAGTTAAAGGAACAAATTCTCTTTTGACTGCTCGTGTCATTCATGTGCTTCACAACACTTCAAGAAATGCCATCTACACATGAAAGACCTACTTGCATCTCAAGTCTAAGGACGAGTATGATACAACCACTTACGAGTTTTACTTATTGACGTCGACCCTAAAGTAATTACTCGTTGGTTGGGGTAATCCAATATTCATCACTAATGAATAACATAAAGTTTGGAGGACACATCCTTTAATACTCAAAGAATATTACCAATCGCTCACATTTGTCTTAATCTAACAATACTCACGTATATGTTGACTGGCAATAGACAACTATTTAGAATGATACAAGTTATTCATGGATTAAACATCCAAATATATAAACACAATAGTATAATGAAAACAATCAATACCAGGGTAAAATCGTATACATTATTTAGATACAACTACTCGCTTACAGTTTAATGATTAAAATACTAAATAAATCAATGCATGATGACCCTACTTGAAGACTTATGTCTTTAGTCACAACAATCACACTTGTTGATAAGACATAGGTTCCATGAACAAGTCATTTAGGTTATGATCTTGTAGAACTTTGAGAATACTTAATTCAAAAATTCACCAATAGTGAAGGATTTGAATAATTCGATGATTGTTATTTTTTACATTTGCACACTCAAGTACAAGGATCACTTATATGAGTACTGATACACTACATTCCATAAAGTGTATGACATAAGCAAAACACCTATTGAAGACAATCTTCTTAACAGCTTCTCAAAATGTATAGTATTTTAATTATCTTAATGTATAATGAAATTATGCTACCAGTTGAGCATGTTTAGTCAGTAGTGTCATCATTCATGATGAAATCCTACTACAACTAGGATTGAGTATCATCCCCAATCGAACTAGCATCAATGTATACAGACAACACTCTTCTCTTTATTTAAAATCCATAAACGATGTATATTCGCTGGGTTAATGTTTGGCGCCACCCTAAACTCCAAGTTTGTTGGCTATGATAATCGCCGCTGAACTGTCGCCATATATCTATAGATTTTTCATTACTAGGAACGAATCTAAGTGCAAAAATGAATTTCCTAATCCAAACATATACCATTAGAATGTATGTTATAACAGTTATCTAATGACTTTCACTTAGATACCAATGTTGTCAAATCATTCGGCACTCATACCAAATGTTATCAAAACTCAAGGTTTATATACATGTGTTCAATCTCACCAAGTGAGATAAAACTACGAAGTTCACTCAATGAAATACTATATCATATTTGACTTATTTGACCGCACATGTTTATTTTAATAAATATTTATTCAAATGTTGTATGTTTTATTTTCTAAATCTTTCATAAGCAACTTTATTCCAAGCGAAGGAATAACATCCAACTTAGATGAAAAGTTGTTTCTAATATGTTAAAACCATATATGATTCAAAAAATAAACATAATACTCCTACTAGCTTTCAGGTGTACCCATGAGCTATCTCATGTCTAATTAAAAATCAAATATTGATTAAAAGATTAAACTCAGAATTCGAGCTCCTAGATGCGTGCTTAATCCATACTTGGATTGTTGCCTTAAGTACGCATACTAAAGATTGTATGCATTTTTAACCATTTCGATTACATACCATACTCGCAAGATAATCTTTTAAGAAAGAGTTTAGATATCTAGTTACCATATTTCATATACAAGATAATGATTATGGTAAAAAGTATCTATATTTATTTTAATGCTTGCAAGCACAAGGAAGTTTTAATCATATTCAATTGCTTGAGTATGAGTAAAATCTCTTGATACATGTCATGCATTAAATGTGTGTACATTTTGTCTATATGTTTCTTCTCTTTAGAAATACATTCAACGTATAAGTTCGTTGTTAGGTGAAAGATCAATCAAGTTTAAATGATTTTATTTTATGAATTGCATCTTTTCATTCATGGATTAGAGTCTTTCATTAGATTTAAGATCCAACAATGCATCTATATGGTTAGCAGGTTTACTATGATCATCTAACTCATATTTCTTAGCATTGATATAAAATTTTATCACTCACGTGCATGAGGTCTCTTTGTAGATTTATGGATGAGAGTCACATCATTCTTTGGTTTAACATTTATATGTTTAGCCTCAGTATGACTTTACTAGTATGTCTAGAAGGTTATGTATTTTGCTCTTGAATCTCTTCAAGATTTATAGGTACTCCCACTTGCTTCTTGTAAGAAGAGACTTTCTCCAAATACTTAGCTTTTTAAGCAATAATAAATTGTTCTCATTTAGGATATACAAAATACATTTATAGTTCTTGACTCTATTTTGTTAATAACACGCTCCAAGAGATTATAACAAATTTAGAACTTTAATTAAGACTTAATGGAAGTAGTGTCTTAGCTACCTTCTAGGTTGGAGTCATATTGATAATATGCACGACATACTCAATTTTCTATATAGTTTTGGAGGTACAACAGTTATAGTTATCAAAAATCTAACAATCTCACTATGGTTTGGTTTAACATATTAGACATACCATAAAGATGTCGTATTCTATGAGTATTGGAATTATGAGACTATACCATAATTCTTTAGATAACTTAATGCTCTTTGGGTCACATACTTGCCAAGTTGGTCAAACCAAATTGCATCAATAGTATTTCCAAACCGATTGCATGGTTTATATTATTAAGTCTTTGATCAAGTCAGTGACTTCATATGTATGTCCTAACAATAACACATAAAGATTATGTTTCTTACTATTTGTTATAAGTCTTTAATTGAGTCAAGGACTTCATGTGCATGTCTTAACAAGAAGACATAACAAGCTAACGTATTAATTTACATTACAAGTCCTTCAACAATAAAAGTACTTTATGTTTGTGTCTTTCAAGAAGACATAACCATATTTAACTAAATTATTTGTAAGCGCCGAATCTTGGCCTTAATAGTAATTTCAAGTTAATTTCATACTTCATGTTTATGACTTTACAAGAAAACACAATCATGTAGATTTCTATTATATCTTGATATTTGTTCTAAATGGGCAACATACATTTTATGTGTAGGAGTCCTAGTAGAATAATATCTTAATGTGTAAGTGTAATTTTTTTATCACGGGAACAAATTACTGTGTAAACCAAGCCCATTAATGAAATTGTACAAAAACCATTAGTCATCATGTTGTGCGTTGTACTTTGCGCACATTTCTCCTACTTGTGCATGTCACAAATGCATTTATGTATACAGAACAATCCTACGCTTGTTTGTTCGTATAGACAATATGGTAGTGTCATAGATAGAGTATGAATTAAGTCAAGCTCAAATCATATTAGAGTATGTAGAACTTTATCGAATAATAAGGAATTATGCATAACTATTTTACGAAAATAATACGCGGTGATTCTTCCTAAAGATGTATCACACTTGGAAAGTAATTTATTATTTCAAGACAAGCCATAAATAATCATGGGACGCCTACATGGTGTTAAGCTCATAGCTCCACTGAATCATACAACATTGCAAGTATGTCATCTTATACATAAGGTGCATGGCTCCCACTAGATCAGACAACATTGTGAATGTTTCTTCACAAGTGAAAGCAAGTAGCAATTTAGTATATTTCTACATCTTGAATGTCTACGCATTATTGCTGATGTGAGTCACATGGACTAGTAAGCATATACTTAGATATCTAAGGAAGTGTGTCAAGTTTTATAGATAATGGACTAGCTATTTATGCTATTAATTAACTTGAAAAATTGGCATGCAGTTCTTCCTTAATTTGCTTACTTTACCACAAGGGTGTGTAGTGCCTTTATTGGGTTAAAGCAATCAACTAGGTAAATCATGCTAGTTTGACTTCACCTCTTTTGCGGTGATATTCCCGTTTTCTAATCAAAACTCATGAGGTATCTCGATGATGTCAAGATGTTTCTCTAGTTATCCAAATGCCTTATTTATTCAAGGACTTCAAAACCAAACAAGAATAATGAAGTTAATTCAAAAGAATAAGATTTGCAATCTACTTTATCATTTAAGTTTGCTATGAGTTCGATTAGAATTAGGATAATTCACTCGTTCCTATTATAGATTTTTCGATCAAGGATGAAGGATAGGAACGATTCTCTCTCTTTCAAACAAGGAAATAAGACATTGTTTGTCTTCTACAAGAAAAGAACAAACATACGTTTACAATTTTTGTTGCATTAATACTATTAAAAGAATTTACAAAATTCAATTTAGTATTTTTGATAATTAATCCTTTCAAAAATTAACAACCCATGTTTTATAAATAAAACAATTAATTTTAAAGCGCTAAGATCCTATTTGAACTTCCACCATCACATCAGTTGATCTGCTAGCAATGGTGAATTCAATAGGTAATCGAAGAGCGATAATTGCATTGTGCTCAACTCTTAGATTTTGAATGGGACCCAAAGCACTATTGTCTAGAACGATAATGTCAAGTTGGCATGTTTAGCCCCATCTATGCCTCAGGCTTAAGGATCTCACCCGTTAAACTTGATTTAAGTCGTCCAACCGAGAACATGTGTATAACTTACACTAGGTCTCACACATATTGGATAAAACACCTGTAGCAACCGACATTTTCAAGTTATCATTTAACTATTAACTTGAACATTTTATTTTAATTACATAAATATTTAACTTTACGTATAACCGGTAGGTTATATCGCGTATAACGAGAAATGTCTTTGAACACATTCCGTCACTAGACTAAGTTTACTCTATGTTTAGCAAGTACATTATTATTCTCATGAGCATGATTTATAAGTCATTTGCATACGATTTTATAAATTTTACCTAATTGCATTATATACATGCATGCACAACTTACCCAATACCCTCACCACATTTCTACTAATATGTAGACATCATGCTTTCTTGCTAGGTAAATTAATCTTTCCTTGTTCATTTCTAACGCAACTTCCTAGTAAACATGCAAATACTTCCTCCATCCCTTCTATTTCACCTTTGAATAACCAAACCCACACTATAAGGCTCCAAACTTTGTTCTAGTTGAGTTAGACACACCCTTATGACCCTTAAAACTCATTCAAACCTTACCACAAGTGTTTTCTATAAAAGAAACCTTACCTTGTCTAGTTTTACTTCGCACTTTCAAATATACAACTCTCCATATTTTCTCTCCTATATACAGCTGGTATAAGGTCCCAACAAGGATTATTCAAGAATTGGTTAAGGGTTTCATTCATAAACTAGGGTTTGGTGCTTCAAAATTAGGGTTTGGTATAAGAAAATTAGGGTTTTCTAGTGTTCTTGGGTTAGTTTGTGCACTTTTTAATCTCTATATCATTACCACTCATTTTAAGCATCTCATTTACATATTTTCATTTATTATAAATATTTCATGCTTGTTTTCATATCACCATTATATACTTGTTATGTAAAAACTTGATATAAAAATTGTTTGTTAAAAACCGTAAACCTGCCAGATTTTTATGACGACTTCTGTGCACGTTTAAACAACTTTAAAGAACACTTATGACATATTTATTGGCACCACACCTTATTACTATGTCTTAGGTATTTTCCATACCAATTTTATGAATTTAAAAAATTTATTAGTATTTTAAACATTTTGTACAAAACAAACTGTCCAGATTTACACACTGAACAATATGGGTATTTTTTAGCACTTAGGCTTAGAACCATGAATCATGACAGGTGAAGTTTTTGTAGCTAAGAACTAGTATTAAACTCAGCAACTTGAATCAATAAAAAAGGTTAAGTATTGAAGGAGTTATGACCAAAACAAGTTGAGTAAAACTTTTTGGAAATTTACAGCTTTGACATCCGTTTATTGTTTAGCACTTTTGGAACCCTTAACCCTCGAACTGGAAAGTAATACTTACATTTTTGGAAAGACAACTCAAAATTATACAACCTGGGTTTTTAACGGACTAATTTCATTAAGAAACGAATGAGATATGGCCCCGAGAAGTCGGGTGAAAACCTTATCACATAAACTGTTTTGATCTTTTATGAATAAATACTTAAGAAACTTGATTTTTAAATCTCATTTGGAACTTGGTAAACCTTAGACACAAGTATATAAGGGTGATAAAAGTCAATGAAACTCATATGCATGTAGTTTAAATCGTATTGTACCTGAGGCACCTTACTCATTTAGGTCGCGGTTAGGACTTGTGCTTCGTTGAAAGTGCATATTATTCCATTGTAACAATTTGGTTGAGGTGAATTTTCATAGCCTCTTTTTACTTATGTTTTCCTTGGGGGAAAATGACACTCAAATGATATTTTAAATGTTTTTATGTTGTGTACACTATTTTCATATTTTGGACAATATGTGCCTTCTGTGTGGTTAATTATGTAGAACTGTTTCATGATGTTTAGTTGTTGCGATCTGTGTGGTTACTTATACACAACTGTTTAACTCTGGTTTAGATTCGAAGGATGTATTGATAGTACTATTTTGGTTGACACCTCCACCGTTGTTTCTCTGTGTGGTTCTTGTTCAAGGGTGAATATACTCTGGTTAAGTTATGCGTGTGATGCAGTCATGATGTTTAGGTGTTGCGATCTGTGTGGTTTAGTGTTGTATATGCACATCTTACTCACTGTTGTCCTACTTATATTATATGCACAACAAATGGGTTTATTACTTAAACCTACAAGCTCACCAACTACATGTTGACGTTTTTGAGTATTTATTTTTTAGGTATTAAGAATAGCAGTGCTTAAGGAGGATAGTGCTATCTTGCATTGTTTAGAGATACTTAGGATGTAACCCTCCCGGGTTACTTATCCCTTGAGTTATTTGCATTAGTATCTTCAATGGTTATCTTTGAACTATTTGGTTTGGGTAGTGGGATTATTATGGCTCTGTGACTATGTTTTTGTGGTATTGACTATCCACGATACAAGCCTCCACTTGTGTCGGGAGTCATCATGAAATATTCTTGTTGGACTTTCATTAAGTGAATTCTCTATTTCTTATATCAATGTGTTATGACGATCATGTCTATTACATTCTATGTTTTCGCCTTAGACGGGGTGTGCCATATTGGTATCAAAGCCATTAGTTATAGAGAACTAGGTGGTTTGACCTAGACTATAACATAACTACCCTCATATACGAAGCGTAATAGGAACTATGTGTGCATTTATGTATATGTGTATTGCGTTGTGAATTGTTAGTGCCTACGTAAAATTTCTATGTGCTATCTGAAACACTCTTAGAATTCGATAAAAATAAAGGCATGCCTATGTGATGCAAGTATTATGACGCCTGGCCAACGTGATAATAGTTACATCATATAACATGGATTTATTGGAATCGTAAGGTGCCTCGAGGAAATTTATAGAACATAAGCGCAGATGAGATAGAATCTTATCAGACTTTTATGACATCTTTAGTGTATTATAGTCAGCCCTGTTGCACATCGCGTTCGAAACCGATGAGTCGGGTTACATAGTTAGTTACCCAAGGAATGAACCCCCCTGCTATGTCATCTTAATTTTTGTTTCAGCATATGATCACGACTTTGGAAATGACTTGTGAAACAAACGGACTACTAAGGAGTAATAACCTTATGATTTTTGAGTAGGTCATTTGCGTTGACCATAATAGTAATTTTCTTCTTGATAACCGTGTTTCGGAGATGGTACTGATTCATTTAAGTCAAAGTCTTTCGGTAACACAAAACTATACAAGTGATTTTTTTCTTTGAAAACCTTCTAAAACATAAGGCATTAGTGATTTTCAGCACTTGGATTGTTTTAGAATCAAAACATTGTAATATGATGTATGTCAAAACCTCAAAATTTTGCAGGTACCATTATTCAATCCACATTTGGAAAGATATTTTTATATGAACTCCTTTTTATCAATTTCATGGTGTTTGGCCATTATAATTTCAAATTTTAAAATCTTTATTATACACTACTTGAAATGACTTTTAGTCAAAACTCTTTTGTGATCAAACTTTGTCGAAGGTTTCTATTCACACCAAAAACAATCCTTTTACCTAAATACCACTTTATGTGGTAGTATCTCCTTGCATGACTATTATGATAAAAAAGATTAAAATTACGTAGTATATTTTACTCAAGATGTATTATGGTCAAAATTGCATCAAAGTATTACTCAAATAAATGTTGTGGATAAATTTTAAAACTATGCCTCCAAGAAGGATGTGACAACCCACTTTTTTCTGGTTTACTTTTATTTAAAAACATGAACTTTTAACTTTGAACGCGTGAAAAACTTGATTTGACGTATAACCGTGAGGTTATCCCGCGTATAACGAAAAACAACTTTTAACGTGTCCTGACTTTAGACTAAGTTTAGTCTACACATATTTAGTACATTATCATACTCACGAACATATTTTACAAGTCATATGCATTCAATATTTCAACTTTTACGTAAGTCATTTAAAATTGCATGATTTTGCATGCATGCATACACAAATTACCCAACACTTCACCACCTGTCATATACTTACGTAACTACCCCTTATACTTTTAAAAACTACACAACCCCATAACCTTCTAGAAATTGGTTCACATAAGTAGTAATATAACAAATGATTTTTACAAGTTTTAAATACAACACTTCCTTTCTTGTTACAAATCACATGTGCATAGTAACATGGTTGCTATTCTTCTCTCCCCCCTTGGTGCCATCCCACTCACCCCCTCCTAAGTCCCTAAATATTCTGGCCTCATTTGCTTATGCATTAACATGTGATTCCATATTAGACCATTCAACTTTCCTACTTTGTTTTCTATATCAACATAGCACTTAACACATCCTCATTCACCATATTTCAAACTAATTTCACTCTCACTTTTCTCTCTTGAATTTGGCAGCCATAGGAGCAAGAATAAGGGTTTTCAAAAGTTAGTTTAAGGTTTTGCAAGAATCATTGGTCAATGGTTTATAAAACAAGGGTTTTGGAAGTAAAAACTCGGGTTTCTTAGTCATTCTTGGGTAATCTTGCATACTTGTTCATCCACAATCATTCCTTCATTGTAAGTTTTAGTATTTTCATGTTTTCATAAACTTTACATATTTCATATATGACTTACACCTCCCTAGTATGCTTGTGTATAAGAGAAAGTTGATTAAAAACTTGTTTTATAAGACTTAAAACTAAGCAGATTTTAGGGTTGCTTTGTGTGCTTATAACGCCCACTCTAGGATAATCTATGAGAAAAAATATTTTCAAAATCTATTAATATAATGTTTTAGCTAAATTTCTAGACATTCCCAAAAGGATCCGGGTTCGTTTACATTTTTGAATGATTTTTACAAGATTAGTGTGCAAATCTGAGTTCTGGACTTTGAGCGTAATTATGAGCCCTTCAAGAGTAGTTTGCCATTTTGATCCAGTTGAGACTTTTTTAGATACGACTTTAACTTAAACTTAGCAAGTTGAATCAAGCCGAGAGGATAAAAATTGAGTAAGGTATGACTAAAACAAAATCAGCAAAACAAACTGTCCAAAAGACAGCCGGACCTTTGTGTCTTGTGAGGCACATATAGACCCTTTAAATTGGATTCACTTTACGAGGCTTACATGGTTGGAAAGATAATTCAAAAACCTTCAACCTAGGGTTTTGAAACACTTTATTTCAATAGAAAATGTGTGAGATACGGTCCTATGAAGTCGAGAAAACCCTAATTTCAACAAACTATTTTATAAAGTTACTAATATAAAACACTTGTAAAGTATATTTGAAACTTAGAAAACCTCAGACACAAGCTTAGTAAGGTGATAAAAACATCTATAAAACTCATATACATTTGGCACACTCATATTGTAAACCTAAAGCACCTCATTATTTAATTAGGTCGCGGTTAGGACTCGAGCTATGCGCTTGCGCTATTTTTCCTGATTGTAACATTTACTTGAGGTGAGTTTCATAGCCTAACTTTTACTTGTTTTGAACTACAACTTTACTTGTTTTGAAATACTTAGGGTGCAAATACATTGCTTGCTTTTACTTACGGACACAAGTACTTTAAACTTTTATGGATTGACACAAAGTTACCCATTTACCATGAAGTCCCCACTATCATGAACCGTTAATTACTTTGTATAAGCGCGAATGCCGTGAATAGATCTATTGGGATTGAACTTCCCCGTCCGGGTATGTAACAACAGATTACCATGTCAACGGGCGCATTTCATTTGAGGAACTCTAGATGTTTGGCAAAGCACCTACTGGGGCAACAACATGTAGACAACGTATACTTAAGGCTTCAGTGTCATGAGCTTAGTGCAATAGTAATACTTTTCTATGACATTGTATTTGTTATAATGGTCATACACTAGAAATCTTATTGTCCACACTACTTTTACTGAACGTTACTGATTACTAAAACCTATGAACTCACCAACTTTATGTTGATATTTTAGCATGTATTTTTCACGTTCTTAATTACTTACATGGTTAGCACTTGGAGCATGTTGTGGTCTCATCATCATGAAGATTTTATGCATTATTTAAACGTTTGATGTGAACTTAAAACTTATTTTATTTGCATTGTGTACTATTAAAACTTGTCCTTGTTAAACTTTATTTATCGAACGTAAATTTTGCAAACGACTCATGTAAACATCGTTCTTTATGACTTATGTCTTTGTGCGATGAAGTAACGCCCCCGGTTACCTTTTACTGCGATGTTTTGGGGTTGTGACAAAGGAACACGTGTGACTCAGGAACAAATCTTGGTATACCTTTCATTATGCCAATAACACCCGTTAGGCCTAATTATACCTTTGACAGAAGGATTATCTGCAAGTATTGCCTCGTATCTTTACTTTTGTGGCAAGCTGATCTAAAGGAATGATTTCTATGTCATTTAGCACACCCTTATAAATTCATGGAATACATGCCTTATCTTTTGATCTTACCTCTCAAACAATGGAAGGTTCCTCCATCCCCGGTTATCTTAGTTGCATACTTCGGTTCAATCAGATTTAGAATCAGGTTGCGTGCCACCATAAATAGTAGAAACGTATAGAAATTATAAGTTTCGTCGATTGCCGAGTTCAGATAACGGTAGAACATGTGGTATATCCTATATCATAACACGGGGTCGATTCTTGGATCTGGCTAGATTCTAGAGAGAGAAACACTAGATCAACTTTGAAGGTCTTAGAAAATAAACTGTTGGTCGAATAAGCTTGAGGTAGAAACAAATAGGATCGTTAGTAAATGCAACCTAGGACTGGAGAACTATTCTGTTGCTATCAACTTAATACCTTTGGGCATAGAATTTTTGATGTGATAGTGGGAATGGACTGGTTGTCAAAGTCTAAGGCTGAAACGGTTACCATGAGAAGATAGTTCAAATTCCCTTGTCGAACGGCCGCATACACAAGATTCATAGAGATCGACCTGAATAATATTTGAAACACATTGCGAGTATGAAAACAAACGATAAGAAATACGAAGATTTTCTGATGGTATGATACTTTTCGAAGACCTACCAGGATTACCTCCCCACATCGGCAAGTTGAATCTTGCATAAGCTTAATTCCTAGAACTACACTGATTGTGAGATTTCCGTACCAATTGGCGCCTTCTGAAATGCAAGAGCTTCTCTATCCCTACATCTCAACACTCTCACCATCTCTTCAATACTTTTCCGGCCCTCTTCATTAAGAATGTGCATTGATTATTGGAAATCAAACAAGTTAATGATCTAGTCGACCAATTAAGCAGTGTTGAACATTTCTTTCCTTTCAAAACCATTGACCCTTGATCACGGAATTGACAGCTTAGAGTTCTCCATGAAAAAATCCTTAAGACAATGTTTAGGACTAAATACACTCGCCTTGATTCTTAGTTTCACCATTATTACTAACACACACGATGAATGCGTTCATGGAATTAAGGAACAAAGTATAGAGACCGTAACTAGTTAAGTTCATTACTTTACTTGTCGATGACATACCTATTTATTTATGAAACAACGAATATCTTGTACAACTTTCAAGCCTATCTATCACCGTACGCATTCCGGTCAAGACTTTCCACACATGTAGATCTTAAGCCATGAATACCCTACATAACGCTGCTGTAATCAGAAACCAGTTAAAGTTTCTTAAAACCTCTCAACTACTAACGGTATCGAGTAACTACACTTAGAACCGCTTTCGGGTAACAATAAGAAGAAACATCACAAACGTTGAAGCGTAGGCTATCCAACGCACCGATCTTCGCATCATCTGAGGGAATTTTTTTGTGATATATAATGATACATCAAATGAAGGATTACATTGCATACTAATGCATAGGAACATGAACAGAATTACACGACGCACAATTTAGAGCCAGGAGCTATGAGTTTTGCACTATGAGGTATATGAGATGAGTAGAACTTGACCTCGATTGCGAACTCAAGTACCATCTAAGTAAAGCAAATGTGGTAGCAGATGCTCTGAGAGGGGAGGAAAGATCAAGATCCTCACAGGTACGAGCATTGGGAATGCTAGGTCAGTCAAGTTTGAAATCTCGCATATTGGATGCTCGAGGTGAAGCAATGAAGCAAGGGAAAAATTTCAGATCATAATACACTTTTATAGCTTAAAGCATCCTTTGATTACTCCATATACACCCATTAATGTTGCAAGAATTGGTTATTGAGCAACCCCAAAATTGAGTAACTTCTTCAAAAACATTGAGCTTTTTAACAATTTATTGCTTAATCTCAAGATAGTTCTTGTTTAATGAGTTGCGAGATTAAGTTAGACTCAAGTTGTTAATCAGCTTAAGGTTTTTGATGAATTCGCTCAAGGATGAGAAAGGCTTGAATAACGTGAATTGAAATTTGACCTGTTGGAGTTTGATACTTAAAGAAAGAGCTTGAATCTTAAGAACTAATGATTTGAGGGAAGTTAACATGAAGGTAATCCATAGATCTAGGTTTCGATTTTCCAGTGATAAGATGTACAAGAATACAAGGTAATACTATCAGTGATTAATAATGTAGAAGGATATCACCATGTATGATGGAACATGCTTAACTTGCTCGAAAGTCAAGGACAAATACCTTAAACCGTCCAAATCATTGCGACACATTAAATTCCCTATTCGAATGAGGAACAAATGTCCGAAGACGTAATGACCAAATAGTCTCGAACTGTAAGAAGAACAAGACTTGATGAAAGTGGTAATGGATTTACTAATGAAATCAGTGCATTTCAATCGTGTTCAGGAAATTTAATGCTTATATACATCAATTCAGATAAGAGTAGTCACCTTACCTCATGATGTTGGTACACACTCCAAGACTATTTAGGTGTACAGTTGAATTTGTTAGAAATACAAAAAAGTCTCGGTCACTTCCAAAATGTCGTTAAGTAGCTCGTAGTTAATATTTGGAACTTAACTAAGCTAACCAGGTCAACATAAATACCCCTTATGTTGACCACGTCTCATGTAAGTGTATAAATACCCTCTCCATGCCTTAGAGAGGGTTGTTGGTTCATTTTATAATACATTTTTGCTTTCTCTCTCTAAAGTGTTCCAACCTCCTCTTTTTCTCTCCAGATTTCTTTACATCATTTCATGGATTGTTGTATGTTTGATATTCTACAATTGGTATCAGTCGCCAAGGGGTGATATCGTGATTTCGTGTGCGTTTCTACCTTGTTAAAAATCGAATTTTGGGTATTTTTTTAGTTTTGTGCTTCAAAAATCAAACCAAGATTTTTTGTGTTTAAAGTCTTAAAGTTTATGTTTTAAGTAAGATCTAGGCCTAAGATACTTAGTTGTACAAGAAAATTCAAGGTAAAACGTCAAAAAGGGTGTGTTTTTGGTGATTTTTAAGTGTTTTGTATGATTTTTGCATTCTGCGGAATACGTTCTGTTTAAAGGGCGCGAAATACATAAACTCTGCAGAATACGTGTGCAGTTTATGACAGGTTGTGCGATTTATGTAATTGTGCGAAATACGTAAACCGTGCGGTTTATTACAGGTGTTTGTATCTTGCGAAATACGTATTTTTGTGAAACAAAACTCTGCTTAATTTTTTGAAATCGTGCGAAATATGTTTGGGAATATGTATGTGATTTTACAGTATAATATGTGTGCAAAACAGGTTGTGTAACAAACGTGCGAAACAGGTTGTGTAATAAACGTGCGAAACACGTAATTGTGCAAAACAAACCTCTTTCATATTTTCACAAACCGTGCGAAACATTACTTTGAGATAAAACCTGCGGAACATTACATTGACATAAAACCTACGGAATATTACATTGACATAAACCCTGCGGAATATTACACTGATCAGAAAAAGATTTTATTTTCTACGGTTTGTCTTACTTTGTAAAATCCCACGAAATAACTTGGTATTTTCTCGGTTCTAGTAAAGATTTGTAAAATCCCGTGAAATAACAGTCTTAATCACCTACAACAACAACTCTTTAACACAATCCTCCTTTATCACTGATCGCTCAAATTTCATCTTTTCATATAACAATCAATTGAAGATGTCTACTTTAGCAGAGTACATGATAGTTGCTGGTGTCGAGAACCGTCCTCTCATGCTTGAAAAGACAATGTATAACTCATGGTAGATTCGTATGTTTCTATACCTCAAAGGAAAGAAAAACGGTAGGATAATGCTTGAATCTATTCAAAGTGGACCCCTTGTCTATCCAACTATTAAAGAAAATGGTCAAGTTCGTGACAAGAAGTATGCACAACTCACTGAACAAGAGAAGCTTCAAGATGACTATGATGTTCAAGCACTCAACATTGTTCTTCAAGGTCTCCCACCAGATGTGTATGCTCTTGTCAACCATTGTCATTCTGCTAAAGATATCTAGGATATAGCCAAGTTACTCATGCAAGGCACTGAACTTTCATATCAAGAACGTGAATGTAAACTGTATAATGAGTTTGACAAGTTTACTTTCATCAAGGGTGAATCACTTCATAAGTATTAATTGGGCTTTGCTCAACTCATTAATGATATGCACACCATAGGCATGACAATGCAGCAAGTTCAAGTGAATACAAAATTTCTGAATGCTCTTCAACCTGAATGGAGCAAGTTTGTAACTGATGTCAAGTTGGCTAAGAACATGTACAATACCAACTTTGATCAGTTGTACGCATATCTGAGTCAACATGAGGGACATGCAAATGAAGCACGAATGATGTGTGACAGATACCAGATCCTCTTGCATTGGTTGCTAACCATCAAACTCAGTCAAACTTTGTTCAGTATCTACAACAGCTATCATCAATATATAAAATAGCTCATTCTTCTCAACCATACTTACTAACTTATGAAGCACCTTATCATCCACAACATTATCAACATTCTTACCAGCCTCAAATCAGTCATCCAACACCATCAATTCTTTAAAATGCCTATCATTCTCCTACAATGTCACCACAACCACAAACTGAGTTCTCCTAATTAGACTCGGGTCTTGCTATTCCAGTTTTTCTACCAGGAGATGATCCAATTGCTTGTCTCAACAAAGCAATAGCATTTATGTCAACTGTAGTTGCATCACATTTTCCTTCAACCAACAACCAACTTAGAACATCTTCCAATCCAAGAAATCAAGCTACCATTCAGGATGGCAGGGTTACTGTTCAACAAGTTCAAGGAAGACAGGGTTGAGTTTTGCTAGTTTGGGAACCAAGGGAAATGCTACAAGTTCAGGGGAAACAATACAACTGGTCAAGCAAGGGTTGTTAAGTGTTATAACTGCTAGGGTGAAGGGCATATGGCAAGGCAGTGTACTAAGCTAAAAAGGCCAAGGAATTCTGCATGGTTCAAGGAAAAGATGTTGCTCATTCAAGCACAAGAATCGGGTTAAGTTTTGGATGAGGAGCAATTGGCATTTTTAGAAGATTCAAGAATTCTGGATGGTCAAGCTATTCAGACAACAATTCCACAGAATGCTGCCTTCCAGACTGATGATCTTGATGCTTATGATTCTGACTGCGATGATATCTCTTCAGCAAAAGCGGTTCTTATGGCTAACCTTTTGAGTTACGATTCAGACATCCTCTCTGAGGTACCACAACATGACTCTTATCAAACTGATGATATGCTTAATTAAAGTGTGCAAGAGATGTAGAATTTTGAACAATCTCTTATTGATTATGTTCCAGATACCGAAATAACAAGTGATAGTAATATCATTTCTTATGAACAATATCTGCAACAAACGCAAAATGCGAGTGTTCAAGATGCTAACTCTTCTGCACAACAAGATTCTTTGATAATATCTATGTTTGAACAGATATCTGAACAAATGTCTAGTCAAGTAACTCATTGGGAAAAGGTTAATCAAGAAACCATAACCGTTAATGAATCCTTAACCGCTGAGCTTGAAAGATATAAGGAACGAGTCAAAACTTTTAAACAAAGATTTAATGTTGATTTAAACATTCGAGAAAAAATGATTGATTCACAAATAAATGATATGATTCGGGATAGGTGTGCACTTAAGCAAGAAATTGACTCACTTAAACAGTCTCTTTCTAAACAAGTCAAGGAAAAGGAATCGTTATTGCAAACATTAACTGTTTTCAAAAAGGAATCCAAAGAAAAAGAAGATAAATATATGGACAAATAAATTGATTTAGAAAAGAAGATAAAGGAACTAGATAATATTATTTATAAAGTAGGTCAATCTACGTAAACAGTGCACATGCTAATGAAACC
>BQNB010128598.1:7728-19255 GCA_026074375.1 Tanacetum coccineum
TCATACACAAAGTAAGCATTCTTATATAAACATGACCATTTTTTAAGCCTTTTCTTAGTTACAAAATGACCCAAACAGAAAAAAAAGAAATTCAATGACCTAAATGGGACAAATGATTATAAAAGGTTGTTAATTTCGACAAAGAAACGGCCAGCCTTTAATTAGAACTCGCTGACTTTCATTTACCAGATTTAAGTGTAGAAATTTTTAGGTGGTTTTACCATTCTCAAAAGCAAAGAAAATACATACTTTAGGAGAGCGCCACACCAAGAAGGTTGTAGATAAAACTAATAGTTTAGATCAAGATCTTTAAGCATCATTTTCTCTTCTATTTCAACCTTATTTGCTGAACACCCAAGTTTTGTAAAGGTTATTTACCCGTCAACTCGGCTACATGTTGACTGAATTACCAAATTATTTGTTTATTTTCTCAAGTATGCCATAGATTCTTCAAAAATTAAAACTTGTTAGAGTATTGAAAAAGGAAGCAGAACAAACCCTTTTGTTATGAGGTATTTTGGATTGTGTTTTCTGTAACAACAGGGCGTCAGAACCCTCCAATTGCGTCAAGTAAAAATCCTGTGAAACACCGGGCTCTATGATCATATTCAACAGGGCTCTATGCCCTTTTTTGTAGTAGTGATAGTTTCCAATCCATGCTTTGCGTTAAGCAATCTCCTCCATTTTATCCTCCTGCATTATATAATAATCACACCCAAGTCACCTATTTGCAGCACTATATAACTATATCTCTATTCAAACATATATAAAGAGTTGCAAGATTGAGCTTGAGTGCAACTTATTTCTACAAAATGGGGCAACCAAAATCACATAAGAACTGGTTGCAAAGGGGTAGTAAGTAGTAAGGGGAACACTTCGATGACAATTTAAGGCGTGTTTGGGATTACATACTTGTGGCTCGTGCT
This sequence comes from Tanacetum coccineum, assembly GCA_026074375.1. Taxonomy (NCBI): domain Eukaryota; kingdom Viridiplantae; phylum Streptophyta; class Magnoliopsida; order Asterales; family Asteraceae; genus Tanacetum; species Tanacetum coccineum. The sequence goes on from BQNB010128598.1 coordinate 8,655, forward strand.
TATATAACTTTTCTTGAATAAACACATTGTTGGTGTAAATGGTATTTTAGTTTACCTAGAAAATGGCAATGGCCTTATATGTTGTACCCATAGCTACAGACTCTACTTCGCCATTTTAAGAGTTAACTTTCTGAAACATAGAATGAAATGCAAGTCACTTATCATCGATTATGCTGATATTAAATTAATGAGTTTATAGTGTAGCTTATGAAAGGGAACATACCTCAGCTTGGCTTTCGAGTAAGTGAGAAATGAAAATTTAAGTTGAACATTGAAAGATAATAGAAATTGATATTGATTGGATTCCTTTCATTACATAACAAAGCATGTCTATTTATATTAGAACATAATAAGCTACTAAACCCTAGATCTAATGGACCTCAAGCCCACAATGGCTTGGGCTAATAATTTATGCGTATAACAAACATATCTTTTCTTTAAGCCCTCCGTCACAACAATATCGCATGTAGTACAACACCACCACAATCACATTTATCAACCCGGTGTAACAGTTCTATAGCTTCAACATTCTTCAATGCTCGAATGGTAGCCTTGTTCACATCTACAAAAGAAAATAGGGAAACGGTTATTCACCCTTAAGTTGCACGCCAAAATTCTCTTCTTATACCTTATGTACATATAAATACCAACACACCTATTTTAAACTGGCAATATCCAAACGGGTCAGACAGGCAAACATGTAAAACCTGTCAAAAGTGTCATAGATATTTATTAACATGCTTAAACCCTTATCTGCGTTTCTTTAATTAAAGTGATCTAGTACAATAATACAGATCGGCGCCACTAGATCAGTAAACGACTAAACCTTTTTTCATAGAAGGGTTTTTATAAACCTAGACCAACACATCAATGAGCTAACTTATTTACAACTAATTATCATGAGCTTCTTTAGAATTGTTGGTCAAAAGCAAACCATCTACTTTTAACCCCATACTAAATCATGTTTTATTCAATAAAATGCTTACAAATTTTTATAAGGCGCATAGAATCTTTCAAACATATAATACAATACATAAAGTTATACAATAAATACATAAAAATGGTAAACGAACTTACCAGGATCACCAACCAACCACAACAGGTGCTTTATACATCCTCACACCTTCATCCGTCCTCTCAATCCCCCGATAGACACAACCATATTCACCACCGCCTGCAATTGAACCCCCAGATCCGTGAGATAAACAGATGCAAAAAACAAAATCCCAATAAGACAATTGAGAAAATTATTGAATAATCTGGAGAATATAAGCCATTAAGGGAGTGACATTAAGAAGAATCGAAGAGACATTGGGTTGAGAGTTCTAGAATACAGTAGTCGTGTGAAAAAGACGCATACATATGGACAGAGGGAAGATTCATTTGGGCTCACATGTTTAGCCCAGTGGAGGACACATTGGGCTGCAGGGGAAACGACGTCGTATTTGATCGTCTATGATAGATAATTATATAAGTTTGAACACGTCTAAACTAGTGTAGGTTTGATATAGAATAATTGAGTTATCTCGAAACCTGTTTAACCTATTCAACATGTGTAATCTATATAACCCGTCAACCCAAGTATATATATGGGTTAAATGGGCAGGTTCAGGTTATTTAGAAACAGGTTAGGGTTGACTAGCTGACCCGAATATTTAAATGGGTTAGGTTTGGGTTGGGGTTTACTGACCCGCCAACCTGTCAACCTGAACCCGCCAACCTGAACCCGACCTGAATTGCCATCCCTAATAGACACAACCACCACCACCGCTGCAATTGAGACCCCAAATCTGCTGAGAAATAGATGCAAATACAAAAAACTCCCAAATAAGATGAGGGAAATTATTGAATAATCTGGAGATTAAAGCCATTAAGGGAGTGGACATTAAGAATAATCGAGAGAGACTATGGGTGTGAGAGTTCTAGAATGACTGGTAGTACGTGGAAAAAGACACATACATATCATATGGACGGAGGGAAGATTCATTTGGGCTCACATGTTTAGCCCAGCGGAGGACACATTGGGCTGCAAGGGAAACGACGTCGTATTTGATATAGTATTTATAATGTTGAACACGTGCTAAGCTAGTGTAGCTTGATAAGCAATTAATCACACACATAACAATGACACATACGCACATATGACGAACAGAACAAAGATGTAACACAAAGAAAACTTACCATCAAATTTTAAAAGTGCACCTGAACTCCAACCCGTTTATGTTCATAGTGAGTTTAATCAAAATATCAGAGTTCACACTGAGTCTAATCATCTTATATCTTCACCGAAATCCGAACCTCTATCAAATAAGCGCAAAGATCATCCTCTTTCTATCTCAAAGAAAACACCAATCATAATGACACTAAACATATTAATATCAAGCTAAAATGCAACTGACTCATCAGTAAGCAATTTTTGAGCAATCTAAAAGCCCGAATATTTATATAGGGTTTGTTCACAATTTCTTATTGATATTGTTGATGAACGGCTGTTTAATAAGTAATCCCAACAACCTTTCATCAATCCGACTCTCTAAAGATAGAGTATATCTAAAATAGACACACTTTTAAGTAATCAAGCTAAAACCTACACATGTGTGTATATATATAGGTGCAACGATATACAATTTATTCAATAGACTCTTGTACTCGTTTCCATCATATACACATAACATCTCTATGTTTCAACAATTTAGCGGAAATTTTCGATTAGTGACCACGATCAAGATGTTATGAATTGTGCCCTTTTCTCACTTACATAATCATGGATGAGTGAAGTAGGCAATGATATCATTCAACTTGCCATTTAGAAGCAGGATAACATGTTTGTACTCTTAAAAACGCGACTAAATTTTAGGACAATACCTCAAGGTTCCGTGGAGGATTAGAAAACCCTTAAGCTCAACATGGTCAGAGTCATTATTTCTTGAGAGAAACATAACAATTCTTGGTGTTATTCAGTTTTGCCACATTGAATACAAATCGGATGTACGTGAGCACAAATATTATAGCAAAAACTTCTACACATGGTTAAAGTAAGCATGTAAAATCATTTAGTTTAAGAAACGGAACAATTCATGATTCTAAAAGAGTTTTTGAAATTTTATTAAGACATTTCGTCGAACACCTTTCATACACTCCTTAAATAACATAATTCTCATAGAATAATTTAAACTATAAACATAGTATCAATTATAGCAAATAAACTTTATGAATCCATCCTTAGAAAAACAAAGAAATTACAGCAATTGCTTCAGAAAAGAAAAGAAAATACAATTAAGAAAAAAATTGTTGTTACATGAATGAATAAAACAAAACCCGATGTATCTAAAAATAATCTTCAACCAGATTAATCTTCAAATAAACCTGTCAAAATTTAAGGATAAATAAAAAATAAGAAAAACGCTCAACACCACTAACTTTGGCGTTAATATATAAATCAGAAAAAAGTTAATATCAACAGAGATGACAGATTAATAGATTGTTGATATACATTCGACAGAATTTTGAATAGAGGAATTTCCTAAATTAAAGGCTTAATTCATGGGAGAATTTGACGTTCCTTTAGTTTTTACCAAATTTAAGTGGCTTTATTAATATTGAAACAGTGAATGAGGTGGATTAAATGCGGTGGCAAAATTTCAAAATAACTTTGTTTATTTTTTATATTTATATATATATTATTATATAAATATATATATATATATATAAATAAAATATATATATATATATATATATATATATATATATATATAATAATAATAATAATAATAATATAATAAAATATAGATAGATATAGGGTTTTAAAAAATTAGGGTTTTTTTTTATAAATGCTTATAGGGCTTAATTAGATTGGTATTTTGTGTAGACATAAAACTTGCTCCTTTCATGGATAACATTGATGCTGCGTTTACCACTAAGAGTAGAGGGTGTGAAGTGTGAGAAACACATCTTCCACAGAGGGGAAAAAAGCTGGCACCATTAGTTACGGGAAAAGAGAAAAGCAATTATATTTGATGACCATCGGCATTAGTGTCCCGAACAAAGAGAATGGTGCTTTCATGAGAGAGAATATATTATTTAATTTGTTGTGAGCGTGTAATTGTGTTTTGAGAGTATTTTTATATGATAAAATTAGAAAAAAAATTAATACAGGAGAGAGAAGGTACCGCGATGGTTAAGGGAAAGTTGAAGGAAAATATTTTAAAGAGAGAAAAAGCTGATGTGGAAATGATGTGGCGAAGGAAAAACCCTCACCACACCCTCCACCCTAATCATGTTAATCCTATGTGTTCTGGTATGAAAAAAACTATCATTTATCGCTTATGATTATTGGTTTAGTATATCTATTTTTTATATAATCAAACAAACTTTTGTACAAGCATTATGAAGCAGAACCATTAAAAAAATATGGCGTGTCACTCCCATATTTCATGGCATATATGGTAAGTACAATTCTTCAACACATAGTTTCAGATGAATTGAATGTCATAAAAAAATTCCTAAAACCATTTCAATTATTTCAATAACATCAATCAATTACAATTCCTCCCATTAGTAAGGTGTAGTAAGGGTTGGTTATCTTAGTTTTCATCACTAATACATGTAGCAATTTCAACCCATATAAAAACGGGTCAATATGCGTTGTTTTTGTTTATCACATATAACTTTAGCGTATGGAATCTTTCTTCATAAATAATGTCCATGGTTACTCTTGGGTTACACGTGATTCATACTTACATGTTGACAACTCTAATTTTACCTTACATGTTAGATCTTGCTAACACTAATTGAATAAATTGAATGAAACAATACATACAAATGGATCATGAGTACGTCTTTTAATGAGTTGTATGTTTCAGTTAAAAACTTCATTACACCATGTCAGCATTTATGTTCCTTTTATGAACTTTATCATATTTTCTCTAAAAATATGTATTCATTATTTGAAAGCATGAGGAATCAAAATCATTGTATGTAACATGGAGAAGTTGTTTTGCTTAATTAATTCAAAATTTTCATATGTTAGGCTTTGATATAATAAGGGGATTAATTGATGGATGAAGAAGTTCTAATGCAAGAAACTGGATATTGTCCACAGAAGAGAAATATAGGGCACAATTAGGGAGAATTGGAAGAAGAAAATGAAAGTGCATCATTCAAGGTTGTTTGTTAATTTATTTACGATAGGTAGATAATATCTTTAAATTGGCAAATCCAAACTCCTATTATTTAGAATGAATGTGGATTTTAGTTGTGTTTTAACGGTAATGATTTATTTATTCATTATCCATGGTTGATTGATATTTGTATTACATTTCGGTTACGTAAAGGAAATAGTTGTTATAGTTCGTGTATTTATTATGTGTTACATTCATTCTATCATTATATTTTTCTATGGGTGGGAAATGGTTCTAATGGTAAAACCCACTAAGTGTCACCATTATAATTGTTTTGTGTAACGCGTCGATATGGGCGATTTTATGTAACGGGTTGATATGGGTAATTTTGTGTAACGGGTTGACATGGGTAATTTTGTGTAATGGGTTTGATATGTGTGATTTTATGTAACGGGTTGATATGGGTGATTTTGTATAAATAGTCGGGTGGTTTTATGAAACAGGTCGATATTGGTGATTTTGTTACATGCCGAAATGGCCGGGTAAACCTAAAATCTTTTTGCTTTAGGGTCTTAGAATTATATTATTAGGGTTATACTTATAATTAAGAAGTACTTAAAAAGTTATAAGATGCTTACAATATGCGCTTATGGACATAGTGATAAAATCACCCATCATGCTAAATTTCTAACTTATATGAATGTACATATATTCTCCTAAATAATGTTATCTTCTATCATCATATTACGATCGTGATTACTTAATTACCTTATTTCATTGGATCGTAAAAAGCAAACGACGAAGAGATTTTGATAGATGTACCTAACAAAATTCTTATAGATGCGGCAGATGATCCGGTAACGTCTATTATCGATTTTACTTATCCAAACATGTTGGATAACATAATTAACATAATTGATTGTCATATTCCAAAGAAAAGGCCCAGTCTTGCTCCACGAAATGGAGTTGTGGACACTATAAATGATCATTTGTTGGAGAAATTTACAAATGGATTACTTAAGTTGCGACATCATAGATAAAACTGTACGTGGCACCGCCATAGATCGATACATTTTCTCACCAGAATTTATCAATTGATTGAAGTTCTCAGGTGTTCCAAATCACAGACTTGTGTTAAAAGTAGGAGTCCCAATAATGTTATTGATAAATATTGATCAAGTAATTGATTGATGTTCTCAGGTGTTCCAAACCACAGACTTGTGTTAAAAGTATGACGTTTATTTATTTAATTGTTACAAACTTAAATGTTTATCTAATAATTCACTTATTATCTAATTATTTCTTTCATATATTAAACAAAAACATGTTTAAGTTTGGTGTTTTTTTTATTACTTTATTTATGCATATAACTTTTTACAAAATAAATTTTCTAAAATACACCCGGTGTTAAACGGGTCTTTAAGCTAGTATCAAATATTATACGCTCTATGTTGGTTTTCCTGTTAGGGGCAAATTAAACTAATTGCTACTACAAACTAGGGTTAAGTCTATATAATAACAACACACTTTTATAAATTTACAAATATCATACATGAACTTTAGAAAATACTGAAATCGTATATGTACTTTCAAATTTCATTTTGATATCATACCTTAAATGTTGTTGGCAATTGGTCGGTCAGCAGTTAAAATTAAGTTTATGTGCATTTTATAATTATTTTTTATAGTGATGTGAGTTTAGTCATTAAATCTATCCTTCTATAATAAACAGAGTTTTTTTCACAACCCTCTTGAGCAGCTCTAATTAAAATACAATCCTACGTGTCATCCACGTTTGCATCTCACGTTTTGTATGTCATGTAGGCAAAACTCTAATACAAAAAATCTGTTACACTCTTTAATCATAATTAATGCGAAAGAAACAGCTATCTCATGTTTAATGCTTAATCTCTAATTTTAGCATAAGTTGAAATCAAAACCAATCACACAATATTATTGTTCTATATTTTTAGGATAATTTGATATGGTCTTCTAAGTAAATCCTACGTGTCATCCCCACGTTGCATCTCACGTTTGGTAAGTACAAGTACTGCAAAACTCTAATACAAAAATTCTGTTACACTCTTTAATCATAATTAATGTGAAATAAACAGTTATCTCTATGTTATAATTGCCTTATTCTTCCTAAATTTAGCAATGTTTGTCATCAACACAATCACACAATATTGTTCTATATTTTTGGGCAGTTTGATAATTTGATATGGTCTTCTAAGTAAACAAGGCAATGAATAAAATCATTAAAAACACTTTAATATATTGTTCTATATTTTTGGGTAGTTTGATAATTTGATATGGTCTTCTAAGTAAACAAGGCAATGAATAAAATCATTAAAAACGCTTTAATATATTGTTCTATATTTTTGTGTTGTTTGATAGTATATAAATCGTATGCAACAGTTATAATCGTACACAATTACTCTTCCACAATTTACTTTCCTCTGTCTAACAAAGCTATGGCTACATTCGTTTCTGGTTATATCAGTGATTTGTCGCCTGTTAAGGACAACATTAAGCTGCATTCTACAAACTTGGCTACAACCGATGTTCAGTATACCACACATCAAGAACAAGGAGATGATAGTCATCGATGCGCATGTAAGTTTTTAAAAATTTTGTATTTACATAACATTAACACGTTTTTATTTTGGCCAGAATACCAAGATGCAGGCGATTTTGTGTATTACATGTTGTTGTGATTTGGATATAGGTTGAACTAATTTTATTCTTACTTTTCATTTTGCAGACTTCACAGGTCAATCTGCAGTGAGTTAATTGCATTTTTGGTCCCTGTGGTATGGCCAAATTGCAGATTTGGGACCTTAACTTTCGAAATTGCAGTGAGAGTCCCTATTTTCAAGTATCCATTGCATTTTTGGTCCCCGACCAAAGTTAAATGACTAAAATACCCTTATCTTTTTCTTTTTCTATTTTCTTTTAATATTAACAAGCGTAAATTGCATTTTTGGTCCCTGTGATTTGGTCAACTTGCAGGTTTAGTCCCCAACGATTTTTTTCTTCAATATAAAAAGTACGAAATTTTATAAATTTTTTTTTACCTTTTTTAACGAAAAACAACGTAAATTATATTTTTTTAAAATTTAAAAAACACGGAAAAAAATTAAGATTTTTAAAAGTACGAAATTAAGATTTTTTAAATTAAGATTTAAAAAAAAATTTAATTAAGATTTTTAAAAGTACGAATTTTTTTTTAAATACTTTACGTATATACGAAGGAACGAAATATTTAAAAATATTTCGTAAATTTTTTTTTTCCTTAATTTTTTTCCGTGTTTTTTAAATTTACTTTTTTATTCGTTTTAATTTTTTTTTAAATTAAAAAAAAAAATTCGTTCCTTCGTATATACGTAATTTCGTACTTTACGAAAAAAATTTAATTTAAAACGAAAATTTTTTTTTCCGTGCTTTTTTTAAAACGAAATTTTTTTTTTAAAATTTTTTTAAATTTAAATTTAAATTTAAAATTTGTTTTTTTTAAATTTAAAACGAAATTTTTTTTTTAAATTTAAAACGAAATTTTTTTTTTTAAATTTTTTTTTCCGTGCTTTTAAAATTTTTAAAATTTTTTTTCCGTGCTTTTAGAATTTTTAAAAAAAAAAATTTCCGTGCTTTTAAAATTTTTAAAATTTTTTTTGCGAAAAAAAAAATTTTAAAATTTTTTCGTAAAATTTTTTTTACGAAAAAAAAAAATTTAAATTTTTTTTTCCGTGCTTTTAAATTTTTTTTTTAATTTCGTACTTTACGATTCTTTTTTTTAAATTTCGTGTTTTTTTTTAAAATTTCGTACTAAACCTGCAATTTGGCCAAACCACAGGGACCAAAAATGCAATTTACTCTTGTTAATATTAAAAGAAAACACGTCAGAAAATATAAATGACTAAAATACCCTTCGTCAACGTTGACCGGGGACCAAAAATGCAACGGAAACTTGAAAATAGGGACTCTCACTGCAATTTCGAAAGTTAGGGTCCCAAATCTGCAATTTGGCCATACCACAGGGACCAAAAATGCAATTAACTCTATATTCTCCTAAATAATGTTATCTTCTATCATCATATTACGATCGTGATTACTTAATTACCTTATTTCATTGGACCGTAAAAAGCAAACGGCGGAGAGATTTCGATAGATGTACCTGCCAAAATTCTTATAGATGCGGCAGATGATCCGGTAACGTCTATTATCGATTTTACTTATCCAAACATGTTGGATAACAAAAATGATTTGTCATACTTTTAAGAAAAGGCCATTCTTGCTCCAACGAATGAAGTTGTGAACACTATAAACGATTATTTGATGGAGAAATTTCCAAATGGCTTACTTAAGTTGCGACATCATAGATAAAACTGAAGGTGGCGCCGCCATAGATCAATCCATTTTCTTACCAGAATTTATCAATTGATTGAATTTCTCAGGTGTTTCAAACCACATACTTGCGTTAAAGTAGGAGTCCCGATAATGTGATTGAGAAATATTGATCAAGCAATTGATTGAAGTTCTCAAGTGTGATGCAGGTGCGGTCAACAAACGAGTCAACATGACAAATACGCTATAATTACGATCAAGGTAAATACATAATTGTAGGGTCAATGACAAAAATATAATTTACTTGATACTACAAAACCAGATAGACATCAGGTTTTATCAAGAGTGCATGACCTTTGTTCGAGACCTCTAAACAGCTGCACAAATTAACATCTAGGATACCATCCCGAGCACTATCTACACTTTACAATGTATGAAGTACAAGATTTAGCACAATTATCTTGATCAGATGATGAAGACTAGGAACAACTGGCTTGTAGCTTGAGTCTTGAATGCAAAATGTAATGATCGAGACTTCTTTGAAGTGCTTTAGAGAATCACTAAAAGGAATGTAAACTATGAGAATGATCAGAAATCAAATGTTAGCGAGATGCTAATCTTTTACGTGTTTGTTTAGCTACTCGCACGGTAGGTTAATGGGTGAAAGTTGGATTTTTTTTAAGTTTATCGATTTCTACCTGGTACAGGTTCAAGACTTCGTTCCGTGAACGTGACTTTGAATACGAGTATTTTAAATGTAATCATGAATATTAGTCGTTCCAGAGACCATTTCAGTAGGGTTTCTAGGAGATAATAAAAAATAAGAATTTTTTGTAGGAAATATCATTGGAAAGACCATACTCTTATGGTCTCAGTCTTGAATAATGTAGAAGACTCCAGTTTTAAACTTTCTTTATGTTTATAAATTGTTTCTATTGCATAAAAATACATATTTAAAATCTTAAGAAAAAACCCGTGCGTGCACGGGTATTATAACTAGTATATAGTAAAGCAAAATCTCAAGTGGGGACTTTTGTATTTCAAAAAAATCAAATCACTACAAGAAAAAGGTCTTTTAATGACACACAAAAAGTGTCAGAAAATGTCAAAAAAAGTGTCACTAATTACATTTTTTTT
>BQNB010128599.1:0-19254 GCA_026074375.1 Tanacetum coccineum
ACTTTATTGTATAGATTTTGGGAACCTCTCGTTTGTAAAAACTCTGAAGAAATAATGAATGATAACTTATTTTAAAAAAGACTCTTTTTGATTCGTTTTCTATGATTATGACTGTTGTACCTTGAAGTAATTCCCCAGATTAGCTTTCGCTGCTATATGTAAAAATGGGGGTGTTACACATATTCCGTTGCGGCCCAATTTGGGTGTGTTACAGATTGGTATCAAGAGCCAAGGTTATAGAGAACCAGGTCATATGTTTTTGCTGGACTACAACCATTTTCAAACATTGCATCCATACAAAGGGGTTTTCATGGGACATACATACATTTGTTGCATTAGTTTGTTAGACTAGATGCATTCATGATTGATACACATGTTATAAAATACTATGTATATTATGATAAGAGTCTTATATTAATATTATATAAGCTACTTTTTGATTTTCAGATTTTGTCATGTCGGATTCAAAGGATTCCACGATTACTTACACGGACGTATCTAGTCCGTTCGAGAATCTATCAGACATAGGATCTTAGGGAGTCGATGGACTGCCCATGATGCTAGAGGACCCTTATGTAAAGGCCGCTCTTTAGGCCCCACCATCTCCTGATTATGTGCCCAGTCCTGAGTACCCACCTTCACCTGTCTATGTACCATATGTACCAAAGCTGGTATACCCAGAGTTTATGCCACTAGAGGATGATGTGCTTCCAGCTGAGGAGCAGCCATTGCCTGCTGCTGTCTTACCCACTGCTGATTCACCAGGTTATATTACTAAGTCTGATCCCGAAGAGGATCCAGAGGATGATTATGAGGATCTTGAGGAGGATCCATCTGATTATCCCGATGACAGAGATGATGATGATGATGAGGAGGAGCCCTCCGGAGATAATGATGATGATTAGGAGGAGGATGAGGACGAAGATGAGGAGGAGGAGGAGGAGCACCCAGCTCCGGCCGACTCTATCCCACCACCCGTACATCGTGCTACGGCTAGGATGTCTGTCCGAGCTTAGATACCCATATCACTTCCTTTAGATACAGAGGTTGCTATACTTCTTGCCATACCTACTCTACCACCATCACCACTTCCTCCATTGTCATAACCACTACCCCAGATACTATCACTACTATTACCTGTATCACCTCCACCACTACCTGCTAGTCCTACTTATCCTTTAGGATATAAAGCTGCTATGATCCGGTTAAGAGCCGAGTCACCATCTACTTCCCATCCACTACCACTACCATCACCAATTGTACTTCCACATACCAGGGCATCTATGGCCATGATGAGAGCTGCTGCACCATCCACCTACATCTTAGCATCTCGATCAGAGATACCACAATCAGGGACACCACCACTTCTACCCATACCATTACCTACTCCATCACTACCTTTGCTTCTTCCCTCTACTAACTGTAAAGTAGGTGTTTCTGAGGTTACATTATCGCCTCGAAAGAGGTTGTGTATTGCTCTAGGTCTGAGATTTAAGGTAGGTGAGAGTTCATCTGCTCCCACTGCTAGACCTACCGGAGGCTTTAGAGCAGACTATGGATTTGTTGGCACTTTGGATGATGAGATTAGGCGAGACCCTAAGAGAGAGGTAGGTTATGGGATTACAGATACTTGTGATGAGATGGTTGAGGACATGTAGGGGACACCAGCAGCGACTGATGTGGCCGGATTAAGTCAGAAGATGATAGATTTTGTCATGACTGTCAAACAAGACACTAATGAGATTTATAGTAGACTGGACAATGCACATGATGACAGATTATTGATGAGCAGTCAGCTCAACATGCTGCGTAGAGATAGACGCGCCCATGCTCGCACTATTAGACTGATGGAGACTGAGGCCAGACTTTCTCATGAGGCTTGGGTATAGTCGATGGATACGAGTGATACCGCCCATTCTGAGGTGAGACCACTACGGACTACTGTATTAGCACAGCAGACTGAGATCGAAGAGTTGCGGGCAGCAGACCGCATGAGACAAACACAGCTCACAGAGGCACTGACACTGATGAGGACACTACAGACACAGGTGACAGCACTCCATAGTCAGCAGGGACCCACTAGCGGTCCAGCACGTCTTGAGATACCGGAGGAGGCCAGTAGTAGTTCATAGATTTGGTTATGTTGTAGCTATGTTGTATAGCCTACTAAGTATTACGGGTAACTCCCGGCTTGTAAGGCTCTAGGATTTATTTTCATTTTGTAACCTAATGGTAGTGATCATTTTGTAACAGAATCAGGTCATGTATAATTCCAGATTATATATGGAAGGGTTGTATTATGTCATGTCTGTAATCGAATTTATTATGAATGAATGCCAATTTAGCTACACCATTGTAAATTTCAATTCATTTGTATATTTCACTGTTCGATGTGATCTCACTTTATTTATTATGTATATGTCATGTTATTGTTATGATTTTTTGAAATCTAACGGGTATTATATTTTATTGTGATTGAAGAAAATGGCACTAAAAAGAACCACCAGATCAACACCAGCCACAACAACTACCCCCACTACTTCTGTGACTGATGGCCAACTTAAGAGACTGATCAACCAAGGCATTGTTGATGCATTGGTAGCACGTGACGCTAACAGAAGCCGAAATGACGAAGACATTCATGACTCAGGCACGGGTGTAAGGAGGCAAGCTCCTCCTACTCGTGAGTGCACTTACCCAGACTTCATGAAATGCAAACCCCTATACTTTAAGGGTACTGAAGGAGTCGTCGAGTTGGCTCAGTGGTTTGAAAGAATGGAAACTATGTTTCGCATAAGCAACTGCTCTATGGAAAATCAAATCATGTTTTCCACTTGTACTCTTCATGGAAGTGCTCTAATGTGGTGGAACTCCCACGTTAAGACTGTTCGTCACAATGTTGCTTATGCAATGACTTGGACAAACCTGAAAAAGAAGATGACCGACAAGCACTGCCCAAGGGGCGAGGTTAAGAAACTTGAAGGCGAGATGTTAAATTTGGAGGTTAAAGGTACCGATGTGGTAAGCTATAACCAACGATTTCAAGAACTGGCATTGATGTGTGCTAGGATGTTTCCTGAACAGTCGAACAAGATTGAGAAATATGTCGGTGGTTTGCCCGACATGATTCACGGAAGTGTAATGGCATCTAAGCCAAAAACCATGCATGATGCAATTGAATTTGCAACTGAGCTGATGGACAAGAAGATCCACACTTTTGCTGAACGACAAAGTGAGAACAAAAGAAAGTAAGATGATAACCAACAACAACAATAGAACAAGAGGTAGAACACTGGCATGGTTTATGTTGCAGGGTCTGGTGAGAAGAAACCTTACAAAGGATCTAAACCTCTATGCTAAAAATGCAACTATCACCATGACGGTCAGTGTGCTCCAAAATGCCACAAGTGTAACAGAGTTGGCCATCTGGCTCGTGACTGTAGGAGTACTGCAAATGCCAACACTGCTAACAACCAAAGGGGCACTGGGGCAGGTCAAAAACCTACTTGTTATGAATGTGGAGCCCATGGACATTTCAAGAGGGAGTGTCCAAAGCTAAAGAACAACAACCGTGGTAACCAAGGTGGAAATGGCAATGCTCCAGCGAAAGTATATGCGGTAGGCCGTGCAGGGATAAACCCAGACTCAAACATTGTTACGGGTACGTTCCTTCTAAATAACTGATATACTTCTGTCTTATTTGATACTTGTGCCGATAGAAGCTTTAAGTCTACTGCATTTAGCTCCTAAATTGATATCACACCAACTACCTTAGATAATTATTATGACGTTGAACTAGCTGACGGGAAAATAATTGGGTTAAATGTCACACCCCGCCAAGGCAGAATCGCAAGGCATGATCAATAGGCATCATCACAACACAAGGCGTCAAAATAGAGAAAACTAAAAATGACATTTATGAAACTCCAAAATCAAAGCGTGTTATGACAACGCCCAAAACAAAAATCTAACATATATGGCATGAAGAACAAAACATGACAAGTTTAATTGATAACTAAAACAGATAAATCATAGACTCCGCATGCAAGCCTATGGTCCAGCTAACTCCTCTTCCTAACTCTTCACACGTTTTGCTCACCTAGAAATGATGCTTAAAACGTCAACATAATTGTTGGTGAGAGTTACAGGTTTAAGACACATGATGTGTGCCAAAACACACATCGTATATACCTCATAAAACACTATTAATTGGACTAAAAATGCTAAAATATGGATAATTATCTTGTAAATATGTTTGTTTGGTATTTTTATGTCTTTCAGGTAAAAATGATTAAAAACGGAGCAAAAACTGGTATTTACGGGTTCGTCGCGATCAAGAGTGCTTATTATTCAAAATCAAGACAAAGTCGTGAAAAGTCCCCGAGCATGCCAATGGAGAGAGCATGGAAAAATAAGTCCAATGGTGCCCTCGGATCTTATTGGGCCAGCCCGTAACCCGCTTAACGGGCCGGGCCAGCCCAAACTAACTAAGCCCAACAATTTTAGCCCAAGACAAATTAAATAAACATGAGTTTATAAGGTGTGGGTGACGTCAGCTGACGTCAGGGTCACATGACCTAAAATTAAATCATAATTGTCACGTGCAATTCCATTATCAAGTGAATAGGTGAATACCACAAGGCCACGTGGCGGGGGAAACTTTCTTTACAATTCACATTCATATCAAAAATGATCAAACGGACGAAAGTGCTTGCGTTGAAATGAATAAAACAAATTAGACACGTAGAAGCATTTCACCGGCGGATCAAGTCCTACACACGCTGGCAATCCGAGGTCTCGAGAAAACATGCCAATCATTGGTGGAATCATGAGGCAATAATTGGGCTATTTTACACTTTTACCCCCTCACTTGGTTATTTATATGACTCGCTCCCCTCATTTTTAGATGACCTAGGCTTTTTATTTTTGTAGTTTTAGAATTAAGTTTTTAGCTTATTTTAGTTTGGTAGTAGCTTATTTCTGATATTTGTGCTTATTATACTAGCTTATTTCACAAGCTTATTGTGATGATGTAATAAAGATGGATTGATGCTAATTGGAGATCTCGTTTTGCTTTTTGTTTGCTTATTCTCCCGTTAATATTCATTTTCGTGTTAGCTTATTCAATAAGCTATATCTTCGTGCTTATTAACGCAGCTTATTATTATCAAAAGTTCTTAATAGCTTAGATAATGACTCCTGAAAGCCCTCCAAGCTAATTTGATTCATTATCATTTGTTTTTAAACACTTTTCGATATAATAAGCTACAATAAGCTCGAGTATAGCTTATTTCTGTGCTTATATTATTTTTGATTGATTAGAAGCTCATATTTTCTGATAAAATAAGCTTCTATATAGCTTATGCGCTTTCAAGAGAGCTTATATAGCTTAGGTGAATTTTGTGAGAGCTTATTTTCTTAAAAAATGCTTAGATTTAAGTCGATAGTAGCTTATAGCTTATTCTGATTCATTGTTGTTGTGCTTATATGCTTATTAGTGTTTCCAGATTGCTTATTAATAGAGCTTAAATAGTTGTTTGTTTCGCTTAGATTTTTAGAGCTTATTCAACCTCGAATTTGTGTTTTCAAATGCTTATTTGATTTAGTTTTTGTGTGGATTAGGATTTACCTAGCTTATTTGGTTAAGCTTAAAAGCATGTGCTTATTGGTTCTGGCTTATTAAATTGGCTTATTCTAGTGCTTTGTTTCAATCTGTTTAAACTTCAAAGTTTAGTCAGGACACGTTTGGATTGTAAGAAAATCTCATTTGTGCTCCGTATTATTACTTGTAGCTGGGCATGCTTTGGGCTTTCTCTTTTCACTAATAGGCCTGCGTTTGGTTTCTAGGACTTTAGTTTGGGCTTACGAGATTAATACAAAAAGTGCAAAGTGGATTTATAATATACATTGTTTCAGTTAATGGTTTGAATTGTTTTGTTGTTTGACTTTTTGGTACCGGCCAACTCACGAGGCGCGGAGCTTAAGGGTTTATTTAGCTAGACCGAATTTGATTATTTGTTTTAGCTAAATAAATCGGGCGGTATTCGTTTAATTGCGGCTCTTCAATTCGGTTCCATTTTCTATCCTTTTTCAATTAATTAGTGTAGTTTAGTATAAAATGTTTTGTTTTGCTTATTTTATCATTATGCATAGTGAGTAGTTTAATTAGTGCTTGTTAAGTGAAATTGTGAATTGGGAATTAAGTGTGGATTTGAAAAAGGTTTAATTGATTAATAATTTTGATTATTTAGATTTGTGGTTTAAATATTTTGAAGGACAAAATCCGGAAAAATAGTTAAACTACACATCTAGTAATTAATATCTTTTTAAGAGATTTTTGTCAATATAAGCCAACGTTGTGAGATAACTATCTTTTCTAAGGACGTTAGTTCGTTAATTAACCTTAATTCACACTTAATGAACTTTTCACATCACTTAGCAAGCATTTGCATCTTTATAATCTTTTAGATCATTTTAGTATAATTCTCGTAGCTTGATTGTTTTAGTATAATTTTAGTATAATTTTCTTAGTATTAACGATTAGTTTTTAAAACCAAAAGCTTTAAAAGTTAATCAAGCATTATTCTTCGAAAACATAATCATGATTTGTTCAATTCAAAACTCATTGGGACTTCGACTCCGAAAAGATTGATTATTGTTTGTCCTCAAGCAATTTTCACATCCTACGGGAACTACTATACTATACTATTACTCGACGAGCATGTTTCGTGCGTATCAGTTTTTGGCGCCGTTGCCGGGGAGGTTTTGTTAAGATCATCACGTTTTGTTTCGCGGGTGACGCATCCTTTCTCCTTGAAAGTTATTTTTGTACCTATTAAAGATATATAAAATACAAAAAAAATTATAAAATCAATAAAAATCCAAAAATATTTTCATTTTATTTTCTCTTATTAAAAATCAAAAATATTTTCCTTTTATTTTCTATATAAAAACCAAAAATATTTTTATTTAATTCTATTTTTTATAAAAATCCAAAAAAATAAATAAGCACGTTCTTCCGCTAGATGACTTTTATCTCCTATTGAAGATCCCGAAAAGTTAATAAGTCAAAGGAATCGAAGTGAACCGTCACTCCTTTTCGATCTAGAAGAAGACGATATGGCTGGACAAGCTCCACCTCAGGGTCCGATGCCCGACCTCCACTCGATGGAGGAATTACTTTAGGCACCTGCCAATGATGTCGGGGATGCAATTGTTGTACCCCTCATTCTTGCTAATCAATACCCCCCCCACCCCCCCCCCCCCCCCCCCCCCCCCAAAAAACTGAAGACCAGTTTACTTAATCTAGTAACCGCTATCTCTTTTCACAGTTTTGAGAATGATGATCCTCATTCTCATATTCGACGTTTTACAAAAATAACTCAAACGGTGAAACTTAATCAAGTTCCACCCGATGTTATTAAGTTGATGATGTTTCCATTTTCTCTCGAAGGAGCAGCCCGGACTTGGCTTGAAAAAGAACCTCTAAATTCTATCATAACTTGAAACGATCTTGTGTTCAAGTTTGTGAACCATTTCTTTCCTCCTTCTAAGACTACCAATCTTTGAAATGAAATCACGAGATTTCAAAAAAGATTCGGTGAGACTTTTGCTGAAGCCTGGGACCGATTTAAAGATCCTTCTATAAATTGACCCCATCATGGCTTTTCTCTCATCCTCAAGATTGATACTTTCTACAATAGTTTGAGTCAAGCTGATCAGGATTCTCTTAATTCTGCAGCTAGAGGTAATTTCTTGACAAAGAATACCCAAGAGGCTTTGACTATTATTGAAAATAAATCTAAAGTTCAAACTTCTAGAAACAAACCTCAAGTTGCAAGTGCTAGTGGGAGCTCAGCTCAAGATGCTCATATTAATTCTCTCACTAAGCAAGTTGAAGCTCTTCTCGCTTTACACCGACCGGTTGATTCTACACAAAATGGAGTTAATTCTGTTCAAAACGGTTGTGAGACGTGTGGTGGTCCACACCCCTACTTCGAGTGTCAAGCCACCGGTGGCTAAACTCATGATGTATACGCTACTTCAGGAACCTTTAACCAAGGTGGTAATTCTTACCAACCACAAGGTAACCGAAATCTGCTTAGCTATCGTTCGAATAACTATCTTGGACCACTCGGATTTAATCAAGGAAATAATCAAAATCAAAACAATCAGGGTAATAATCAAGGAGCTAATCAGGGAAATTATCAAAATTATCAAAACAGGAATCAGAATTAGAACCAGAATTATAACTAAAACCAATATAATCAAGGTTCTCAAAACCAAGGGTTTAATCAAAATAGTGGTCCGAATTATAATCAAGGAAATAATTATTACAAAAATCAGGGATATAATCAGAATCAAGGCCAATCAAATATGCATTCTTTTAAAGAGATGATGAATCAACATATGAAAATGATTGAGGCTAGGATGCAACAAATGCAAGAGTATAATAATCTGCAATTGCAACAATTGAAGAACCATAACACTAATATGTCAAATAAAATGGATCAAATGCAAAAGGTTCTTATGGAAAGACCTCAGGGAGTGTTGCCAAGCAACACCATTCCCAACCCTCGAGAAGATCTTAAAGCTATCACCACTCAAAGTAGTGTTACTTTAGTTGGACCCTCGGTTCCTCCTCATCCTCTTTCTTCTTCTTAAGGAGGTGGACCGAGAACCGGAGACGATAACGGACCCGGTACTCAACAAGAGTACCACTAGTGTCCCACCTCCGGTTGTCCAGCCGTCTCCTACTTTTACTAAGCTTCCTCCTGCTCTTGTTTCTTCTCCTGTGATTCCTGAGCCTAATCCGCATCAACCTTCGATATCATATCCATCGAGGTTGAATAAGGAAAAGTTCCAAGGTAAAGCTGATATCCAAATTCATAGTTTCTTACAAATGTTTAAAAAAATACACTTCAATATCAGCTTTGCCGAGGCTTTAGCTCACATGCCTAAATTTGCTAAAATGGTTAAAGATCTCCTTAAAAATAAGGAGAAACTTCTTGAACTAGCAAATACACCCTTGAATGAGAACTTCTCAGTTGTGCTCCTCAAAAAATTACCTAAAAAACTTGGAGACACTGGGAGGTTTCTCATTCCATGTGATTTCTATATGCTCGAGTCATGCATGCCCTAGCCGATCTAGGTGCTAGCATTAACTTGATGCCATTTTCTGTGTGGAAGACACTATCCCTTCCTAATCTTTCTACCACTCGAATGACCCTCGAGTTAGCTACCCGGACTGTTGCTTATCCAGCCGGTATAGCCGAGGATGTCTTTGTTCAAGTGGGAAAGTTTACATTTCCATCTTACTATGTAGTATTTGACAATGAGGTTGAACCTCGTGTTCCTCTTAGTTATAGGGAGACCTTTTCTGAGTACGGTCCATGCTTTAGTTGATGTACACGGCAAAAAGTTAACTCTTCGTGTCGGTTATAGTAGAATTTGTTCATTAACGTTGAAAGTAACTTAAAATACCCTCGGAAAACAAATGAGATGAATCGATCCATAAGATTGACATTTTTGATATTACATGCGAGGATCATTTCCATGAGGTGCTAAATGTTTAAAAGTTGATTAATCCAATAAGTGGCAGTCCCACTCCTTCTCCTGACCTCGTGGTCGAGTCTCTCTTACTTTCTTTCACTCCCTTCGGGGATAGTGACTTTCTTTTGGAGGAGACCGACGCATTTCTTTCTCTAGATGATTCGATACCACCGGGTATTGATAATGGCATCTATGACTCGGAGGGAGATATTCTTTTTCTAGAAGAATTACTTAATGAAGATCCTACACCCAATCTCCCTCCTATTCCCCATCCTGTATGTTTGATTAATGAAACTGAAAAGATTAAATCTTCTATTGATGATCCTCCGGATCTTGAGCTCAAGGACTTACCTCCTCATCTCGAGTATGCATTTCTAGAGGGTACTTCTAAGTTACCCGTCATTATTGCTAAAGACTTGAAGAGGGAGGAAAAAGAACAGCTTCTAAAGGTTTTAAAATCACATAAACGGGCAATAGCTTGGAAAATATCTGATATTCGAGGCATTGATCCTAATTTTTGCACTCATAAGATATTAATGGAAGATGATTTTAAACCAGCTGTTCAGCACCAGAGACGGGTAAATCCTAAAATCCATGAAGTAATCAAAGCAGAAGTTATAAAACTTCTCGATGCTGGATTGATTTATCCCATTTCTGATAGTCCTTGGGTGAGCCCGATTCATGTCGTACCCAAAAAGGGGGGTATGACGGTTATTACAAATGAAAATAATGAATTAATTCCTACAAGATTGGTCACGGGTTGGCGTGTTTGTATTGACTACCGAAAGTTAAACGACGCCACCCGTAAAGACCACTTTCCTCTCCCTTTTATGGATCAGATGTTAGAGCGTTTAGCAGGAAATGAATTTTATTGTTTCTTAGATGGATTTTCTGGATATTTTCAAATTCCTATTGATCCCCAAGACCAGGATAAAACCACCTTCACATGTCCTTATGGAACATTTGCTTACCGACGAATAATAACCCGAACTCTAAGACTAAACCAAGTGCCTGATGATGTGGTGAAGTTGATCTTATTCCTGTTTTCCCTTAAAGGAGCAGCCGAGTCATGGCTTGAGAATGAACCTCCTAGTTCCATTGCATCTTGGGATGATTTATTATCAAAATTCTTGAATCGATTTTTCCCTCATTCTAAAACCAGAGAGCTTAGAAAAGAAATCACAAATTTTCAACAAGTTTTCGGTGAGACTTTTACCGAAGCTTGGGAAAGATTCAAACATTTATTTGGTTAAGATTAAAAGCATGTGCTTATTGGTTCTGGCTTATTAGATTGGCTTATTCTAGTGCTTTGTTTCAATCTGTTTAAACTTAAAAGTTTAGTTAGGACACGTTTGGATTGTAAAAGAAAATTCAATTGGGCCTTTTCTTATTACTTGTATCTGGGCCACGTCTTGGGCTTTCTTTTTACTACTAGGCTGCGTTTGGTTTCTAGGACTTTAGTTTGGGCTTACAAGATTAATACAGAAAGTGCAAAGTGGATTTATAATATAATTGTTTCAGTTAATGGTTTGAATTTATTAAGGAAATTTCCTCATCACGAATACTCACTCCTTCACCAAATTGATTTTTTCTATAACGTGTTATGTCAATCTGATCAAGATTCTCTCAATATAGCATCAGGTGGAAATCTAATGACAATAAATACTCAAGAAGCTTTAACCATTATCAAGAATAAAGCTAGAGTTCAAACTTGTATAAATACACCTCAAGTTTCGAGTAGTGGTGGTACCTCAACTCAAATTTATGCAATTACCATTCTTACTAAACAAGTCGAAGCTCTTGAGTATCATTTCGCTAGCATGCCAGAAAATTATGACCATAATCAGAAAACCTCGAATCAGTTAATGCAAAATCAAATGGGTCAAATGGAAGAAATTTTTCAAGAGAGAGACCCACGTGCAGGGCTTCATGTGATTACTAGTATGGATGGTTTGACATTGGATGGATCTTTTATTCCTCATTCTCTCGTTTATCATGAAAAGGAACAAGAACCAGAGACCATAACGGAAGTGGTGGAAATTCCTAGCTCTCAGAGCACACCACTTGTCCCGCCTCCAGAAACTCCACCATTGTCCGTACCAAAACCTAAGGAAGACCCGAAGCCTAATCCTTATCAGCCACCAATTCCATATCCATGTCGGCTTCAAGAAGAAAATTTTCAAGCTTTAGAGAATCCTACGGGACGTGCCGACCATTTCATTTATAGAATTGATATTGTTGATTGTTTGTGCGATAAATTTCATATTAAAAAAATTCGTTGAGTGGAAATCCCACTCCCTCTTCTGATTCTGTTGTCGAGTCTCTCTCCCTTTCTTTTACTCCCTCTGAGGAAATTGACTTACTTTTGGAGGAGACCGACGCTTTTCTTTCTCTAGATGACTTGATACCATCGGGTATTGATAATGGCATCTATGACTCAGAGGGAGATATTCTTTTTCTAGAAGAATTATTAAACGATGAAATCCCGAGAGATCTCCCTCCTAAAGAGCTTAAAGATGATGAACCTAGCACGACTAAGTCTTTAATCGAAAAAGCTCTTGATATTGATAAGGAAATTTATGATTCTGAGGGAGATATCCTTTTTCTTGAAAAATTATTAAAGGATGAACCTTCAAAAGCTAATAAGTCAGATATCTATACTCTTATAGGGGAACCACCTAATACCTTTTTAACGAAGGACGAGGAAATCGAATTAAATCCTTTAAAGGATAGTGATGACTCTGTTCTAATCCCAAGGGTATCTGTGACACCCCTGGATTCTCTGGACTCTTTCTTTGATTCGTATGATACATCATACACTAATCCATCTGAGCTCGATTCTGAATACACTTAGAATTATGATAATCTAATTTTTAATATTCAGAACGAGCATTATGATGAACATGAAACAGAGACCATAATGGATGAGGTACACAGTACCGTTCAAATCCCACCTCTGTTTGAAGAATTAACCTTTGATAAGTCCATGCAAGACATAATTCTTCACCAAATTCGTCATGACATGGTTAATTCTCCTCGCTTATCATTCTATCTTGACCTATTTTAACCAGAGTATAATTTTGGATCCCTCTCATCTGATTCATTCGAGTTAGGTGATCAAAATATAGTTTTCGATCATGTGATCTTCTTTCTCAATGGAATTTTCTCTTTCACGAGAGAAACTCCACATCTTCTGATTAATAATTTCTTGATCGATAAATGTCATATCTTAAGAGAAATTTCATTAATGATCGAATCTTCGGTCAGTTTTCACCCCAAGGACAAAGAAATTCGGGGAGAGTCAAGCTAGAGACTCGCACAAAAAACAAGAGCTTCTCGGGAGGAAACTCGTGTCTTTTCTTATTTCTATTTTCTTAATAATAAGAGTGTGTGATTTTATAGCCCAAGTGTGGGGGCGTGTTACTTTCTATAGTTGGTGGTTCCATTTTTGTAGGATTTCTTAAGATCATGAAGACTCATGCTTGTTTTTAATCATCCAATCGCCCGATCTTCAATCTTTTGCTTATTATGGAATCCTTAATCATGATCATGTATATATATATATATATTGTCTTTCCCCTTTCACACTTGGAATTACTAGCATTTGCCTTTTTCGTCCTTAAGTGTGGGGGTGGCACCCGACATTTTTAAACATTGAGGCCAATGTTCGGTTCTAAGTGTGGAGGGGATTTCTGTCAAAATATGATCTTGCTTGTGCCTGCTGTGTCCCTTGCAACCCCGTTTTAGCCCAAAAAAAAATTATTATTCTATTTGTTTCTTAACTTGAAAAAAAATGATGAAAATATATAAATATATAAATAAGTAGGCCCATGGAACTTGGTAGCTTTTGACTCTATCGAGTTTTAAACTCTAGCTTTCCCCTTAGCTTTTTAGACTAAGCGTTTGCTAAAACTTTAAAATTTTGCAAAGAACGAAATATGATAGAGTTAAATATAAGTTTGATGCTAAGCGTGGATTAGTTGGATATCTTTAGAGCTCATAGAGGTTAATTGTGGCTTTTTGCTCCCATTAGCTTAATAAACTTTATATAATTGTTGAATAAATAAAGTTACTTTAGGTTTTTGCGATTCTTAGTTTAAATCACTTCGTAGAGATTCCTTCTGGTGAAAGTAAGGTACACATCGAGGTTTTGTCAGTGTTGTGGGGAAATAGACTCCTGGACCATGGTCGGCTCGCATACCGATGTGGCAGTTGTTAAAAGACCACATGACTTGAAATTTGGCTAATAATAATAAGTTATGTAATAAACCGAAGCCGAAATAAGACCACTACCTCTTGCCGGCTCACAACCGATGTGGTAGTCGTTTAAAGGGTGGAGGTAATAATAATAATAAAACTGTGGGCTGATAAAAGTTTACTGCATCTTGCCGGCTCACAACCGATGTTGCAGTCTTCTAAATAAGGCACATAGTAATAATCCGAGACTGATAAAAGTTTGCTGCATCTTGCCGGCTCACAACCGATGTTGCAGCCTTCTAAAAGGTCGAGGAAATTACCGAGGTCGAAATATGTTTGCTGCATCTTGCCGGCTCACAACCGATGTTGCAGCCTTCTAAAGGACCGAGGTTTAATAATGTTGCAATAATAATAAGTATAAAGCCAAATTTCGACTCCGGGGTTATCTAAATAAAGCCTTCGTCCGACTGGATCGTAGTTTGAGTGTGCGGATGAAATAAAAAGGATAACCTCTAAATCATGCAAAATTAGAACCTTAATGTGGACCTTATTCTTACCATATCGTCTCTTTAGGAAAGGATTTCAAACTATTAATGGTCTAAACCGGGTTTACTTTATAAAAAAATAAGGCCTTAATTTATTTGTCGCCAATAATAATAATAATATAAATCTGCAGAGGATTTAGGAATAAAAGAGCGAAAAGTTAAGTTATACTTACACAATTAGCATTTATGAGTAGCGTTAGCAGCTAATCTTATATTTGACTGTGATTTCGTTTTAAGCTTAGTTTGGGGATTGCGAAAAATCTAGGAAGATGAACTACTATTCTTAAGGCCTTTTAAATAAATTTTATAAAATGTTTATTTTAGTTTTTGGTTATTTAATAAATGGTTTAAACGGGGGTGCTTGCGAATTAAATGATTTTTGAACCTTTTAATGGACCTTTTATGTTCTTGTTTGATTGTGAGGAGGTAAAAAGTTAATGGGGGATAATTTTATTTATTTCCGGGTTTGTTTTATTAATATTGCGTGTGGGACCAACAATGGCTTAGTGTGGGGGAATATGATGTATGCCAAAACACACATCGTTTATACCCCGTAAAACACTATTAATTGGACTAAAAATGCTAAAATATGGATAATTTTCTTGCAAATATGTTTGTTTGGTATTTTTATGTCTTGCAGGTAAAAATGATTAAAAACGGAGCAAACACGGGTATTTACGGGTTCATCGCGATCAAGAGTGCCTATTATTCAAAATCAAGACAAAGTCGTGAAAATTCACCGAGCATGCCAATGGAAAGAGCACGGAAAAAGGAGTCCAACGGTGCCTTCAGATCTTATTGGGTCAGCCCGTAACCCACTTAATGGGCCAGGCCAGCCCAAACTAACTAAGCCCAACAATTTTAGTCCAAGACAAATTAAATAAACATGAATTTTTAAGGTGTGGGTAACGTCAGATGGCGTCAGGGTCACATGACCTAAAATTAAATCATAATTGCCACGTGCAATTCCATTATCAAGTGAATAGGTGAATACCACAAGGCCACGTGGCAGGGAAACTTTCTTTACAATTCACATTCATATCAAAAATGATCAAACGGACAAAAGTGCTTGCGTTGAAATGAAGCAAACAAAATAGACACGTGGAAGCATTTCATCGGCGGACCAAGTCCTGCACACGTTGGCAATCTGAGGTCTCGAGAAAACATTCCAATCATTGGTGGAATCATGAGGCAATCATTGGGCTATTTTACACTTTTACCCCACTCACTTGGTTATTTATATGACTCGCTCCCCTCATTTTTAGAGGACCTAGGCTTTTTATTTTCTTAGTTTTAGAATTAAGTTTTTAGCTTATTTTAGTTTGGTAGTAGCTTATTTCTGAGATTCGTGCTTATTGTACTAGCTTTTTTCACAAGCTTATTGTGATGATGTAATAAAGATGGATTGATGCTAATTGGAGATCTCGTTTTGATTTTTGTTTGCTTATTCTCTCGTTAATATTCATTTTCGTGTTAGCTTATTCAATAAGCTACATCTTCGTGCTTATTAAAACAACTTATTATTATTATCAAAAGTTCTTAATAGCTTAGATAATGACTCCTGAAAGCCCTCCAAGCTAATTTGATTCATTATCATTTGTTTTTAAATACTTTTCGATATAATAAGCTACAATAAGCTCGAGTATAGCTTATTTATGTGCTTATATTATTTTTGATTGATTAGAAGCTCATATTTTCTGATAAAATAAGCTTCTATATAGCTTATGCGCTTTCAAGAGAGCTTATATAGCTTAGGTGAATTTTGTGAGAGCTTATTTTCTTAAAAAAATGCTTAGATTTAAGTCGATAGTAGCTTATAGCTTATTCTGATTCATTGTTGCTGTGCTTATATGCTTATTAGTGTTTCTAGATTGCTTATTAATAGAGCTTAAATAGTTGTTTGTTTCGCTTAGATTTTTAGAGCTTATTCAACCTCGAATTTGTGTTTTCAAATGCTTATTTGATTTAGTTTTCGTGTGGATTGGGATTTACCTAGCTTATTTGGTTAAGCTTAAAAGCATGTGCTTATTGGTTCTGGCTTATTAGATTGGCTTATTCTAGTGCTTTGTTTCAATCTGTGTAAACTTAAAAGTTTAGTTAGGACACGTTTGGATTGTAAAAGAAAATTCAATTGGGCCTCTTCTTATTACTTGTATCTGGGCCACGTCTTGGGCTTTCTTTTCACTACTAGGCTGCGTTTGGTTTCTAGGACTTTAGTTTGGGCTTACGAGATTAATACAGAAAGTGCAAAGTGGATTTATAATATACATTGTTTCAGTTAATGGTTTGAATTGTTTTGTTGTTTGACTTTTTGGTACCGGTCAACTCACGAGGCGCGGAGCTTAAGGGTTTATTTAGCTAGACCGAATTTGATTATTTGTTTTAGCTAAATAAATCGGGCGGTATTCGTTTAATTGCGGCTCTTCAATTCGGTTCCATTTTCTATCCTTTTTCAATTAATTAGTGTAGTTTAGTATAAAATG
Organism: Tanacetum coccineum; assembly: GCA_026074375.1. NCBI lineage: Eukaryota > Viridiplantae > Streptophyta > Magnoliopsida > Asterales > Asteraceae > Tanacetum > Tanacetum coccineum. The sequence goes on from BQNB010128599.1 coordinate 16,778, forward strand.
TTTTGTTTTGCTTATTTTATCATTATGCATAGTGAGTAGTTTAATTAGTGCTTGTTAAGTGAAATTGTGAATTGGGAATTAAGTGTGGATTTGAAAAAGGTTTAATTGATTAATAATTTTGATTATTTAGATTTGTGGTTTAAATATTTTGAAGGACAAAATCCGGAAAAATAGTTAAACTACACATCTAGTAATTAATATCTTTTTAAGAGATTTTTGTCAATATAAGCCAACGTTGTGAGATAACTATCTTTTCTAAGGACGTTAGTTCGTTAATTAACCTTAATTCACACTTAATGAACTTTTCACATCACTTAGCAAGCATTTGCATCTTTATAATCTTTTAGATCATTTTAGTATAATTCTCGTAGCTTGATTGTTTTAGTATAATTTTCTTAGTATTAACGATTAGTTTTTAAAACCAAAAGCTTTAAAAGATAATCAAGCATTATTCTTCGAAAACATAATCGTGATTTGTTCAATTCAAACCTCGTTGGGACTTCGACTCTGAAAAGATTGATTATTGTTTGTCCTCAAGCAATTTTCACATCCTACGGGAACTACTATACTATACTATTACTCAACGAGCACGTTTCGTGCGGATCAACACACTTATGAAACCGCGATCAACAAAACAACATTTACAAACATATATGCATGGCTGTTCTATCACAAACCAAAATTCACAATTATCTGGGGTGGATCGTACCCCTCCATCCCATAATCTATCTCCGTGCAAGACTAACCCACTTGACTAGCTAAGTCCGTTTGGGTTCACACTAGACCATGCCATTCTCACATGAACATGCCTTACCATAATTCATAACACATAGCAATAGCACATAGCAATCATATAGTTCGACACTTAAAAACACATATCACGGTTCATAATTCAAAAACAGTTTTGCATCATTTCCATCCCAAAATAAGTAAAAATTGGGACTGTAAAACTCACCTCGATGCAAAGCAAATCCAAACTCTTCAATTAACCTTGCAAAGAATCAAAACAAAATAACACACATATGTTACCATCGATTAGGTCACACACCCAAGTCGACGTAACAATCACAACGATGGATAATCTATATCCTATCTTAATTCAACTCTCTATATACTCCTCATACTTACTAACCTTAAATTACCTCACAAACCTTACTTCTTAACTTTCTGCATTTTATCCCATTTTTATAGTCACAAGATGACTCTAAATAAAATACTTAAACACCTAATTATTTCATTTCCTTACATCCCATAGCTCCCTAATGAGTTGTGAGCTTATATGATTTTTTAGAAAAAATAATAACGAGTCTAACTATTTTATAAAAATTTAATATCACAAAGTGTCCATAATATAACCTGATTCGACTTTCAAAATGTTTAGCTTGAGAATTTTCGGAATTTTTTAAAGGAGATATAAGTTATTCCTAGGTTGAATTATCAAAACGAGTAGCTAAATCACGTTTTCATTATTCGGACTCTAAAGCAACTTAACGTAAAACGAAATTCCTGACAACTTTTTAGTTTTGACCGAGATCCGAAAACAGTCAGAAGGTGACTGAAATGCCCTCGCAACAATTTTGAACACAACGCGTACCGACACAAAAATTATTTAATTACATTAAATTATCGCTTCTTATTAAATAAAAGTATTTAATAAATTATTTATCATGTTACTCAAAAACGTTTATTTAAAAACGCAATTTTTTTTATTAAAGTTCATTTTACGAACATAGATTATCAGAGGCACACAAATAAATAATGAACAATTTATTTAAATTTTATAAAATTTTAGGTGTATAGATACTCATTTTGTTGAAAAAATTATTTAGAAAACAATGGCGCAAGTTTCGTATTTTAATTCATCCGTTAACTAGCCTAAACGAGTCTCGAACCGTTATTTAACGAAAGTTACACTTTAGGTCCCTGTGATAATACTTACACCTTCAACCCTTATACTATTATACACCTTCCATTTCAATTTAACACTTTTATATATATATATGTGTTCACTCATTAGGGTTCCCATTTTATAGAAGCCACACATTTATACATCCCTTCCCTCTCTCTCATTAATCCGGCGCCGCCACCAACCGAGCCAATGCCACCGACGCCATCATCCACATCACGCCATCCTCATCACGCCATCCTCATCACCATCTACACACGATGTCACCATCATCATCATCAATACCACAGCCGCACCACATCCACCCCACCACCATCGTCACAACCACCTCATCTACACCACCACCACCGCTGCAACAACGACCCACAAGGGTGCGTTGGTTTAACAGCGGCACCACAAAAATGGTGTGGTTGGTTTTGATGAAAACCACCAACAAGGTGCGTGTGGTTTGTCATAACACCAACGGGTGCGTTTGGTGAAATCCACCTAAGGGTGTGATAAGTGTAGAATACACATATCTATTTATGCTTAAAAAGGCCCAATTCAACCCAAAACGGATCAAAAATGGCAA
>BQNB010128600.1:0-16475 GCA_026074375.1 Tanacetum coccineum
AAGTTTCCATTGGTGTGCTTGTAGTCTTGACTTCTATAAACCAAAATTTCTTTAAAATTTCAGCAACATATGTATCTTAACTAATAAATATGCCATCATTCTTCTGCTTCACTTGTAATCCCAAAAAGAATGTAAGTTCTCCCATAGAACTTATCTAAAATTTCTCCTGCATCAACTTTTCAAATGCATTGTATAGCTCCTTCTTTGTTGAACCAAAGATGATATCATCCACATAAACATGGACCAGTAAAATATCACCTTTGTGCCTTTTAATGAATAAGGTCTTGTCAATTTTCCCTCTTTGAAACCCATTGTCCAACAGATATGTTGACAAGGCTTCATACCAAGCTCTAGGAGCTTGATGTAGTCCATACAGTGCTTTTTTAACCTTGTATACTCTATCAGGAAAGCCTGGATCATCAAATCCTGGTTTTTGACATACATATATATCTTCTTCAATCTTCCCATAGAGAAAAGCACTTTTACATCCATTTGGTACACCACAAAATCTTTAAATGAAGCATAAGCTAAAAATAGCCTAAGTGCTTCAATTCTTACAACAAGGGCAAAGACTTCATCATAGTCAATCCCTTCTTCTTATGTATGCCCCTGAGGAAGCAATCTGGATTTATTTCTTATCACAATTCCCCTTTCATCATTTTTATTTCTGAAAACCCATTTCAAGCCTATAGCCCTTTTTTCATTTGGTAAATCCATTAAAGTCCAAACTTCTTGTAACTTAAATTGTAGAAGCTCTTCCTGCATAGCATCTATCTAGCTTGGATCCTTCAATGCTTGAATTACCTTTTGGGGTTCTTCTTGTGATAAAAAACACGCAAATAAGTAGTTTTGATGTCTTTATGGTTTATTCTTTGTTGAATAGTACTAACAAACCCATGTTCCTCCAAATTCTATGACATCTTTCTTGTTAGTGGTGCTAATTTCAAATCCCCAATCACTTGATCAAGAGGATGATCTTTATGAATTCTTGTAGTTGGAATAGAACTGACTTGGATTGTTGTATCTAAATTGTTCATGTCAGCCACTGCACCATTATCTTCATCATCTCTTGAGAAGTCAAATATGCTATCTTCTTCCAAAGCAGGCATTGTAGGATCAAATAGAAGTTCAATGTTTATATTTTCACAATCATCATTAACTTCATTTATGCCAGCAGTATTAATAGTTGAATTGTTAATATTATCTTCCTTCTCTTGATCATTATAATCACTTTCTTTTCTTGGATCTTCATCAACCTTCTTTGCACTATCACTTAAAGGTTTGGATTCATCATCTTGAGAACTCTTTGGATCTTAGGAAAATGGTGGATCAACAGTCCATAATGGTAACAAAATGTAATCTTTGACATTTTGCAGGTTGTGTATCCTCTTCTAGCTTGACTGCATTTTCACATGTTTTTGTAAGCAAAACCATTAGTTACCTGTATGCTTTTGTACTTGCAAAACCATTAGACTGTGTACCTGCAACAATTGGCTCATAATTCATTATTCTTGTTATTGCATCAATATCAAATAGCCAATATGGTCCACTACCTACAACATTAGGTGTACTCTTACTAAACCTAATATGCAAATTTAATTCCACTATCCCTGTTCTACTATTGAATTCTCTAAAGGCTTTACTATTCAAAGAGTATCCAACAAAGAAACCTTCATCAGCCTTACCATCAAATTTGCCTAAGTGATTTATGGTATTAACAGGACACCCAAATGGTCTCATAAAACTTAAAGTTGGTGTTCTACCATGAAAAAGTTCATATGGGGTCTTGTTATGAGGCTTAACTACTAACACTTTATTTTGCACATAACAAGCTGTATTAATTACTTCTGCCCAAAAAGTAGTTGGCAACTTAGAATCAGTTAGCATTGTTCTGGCAGCCTCAATTAGTGTCCTATTTCTCCTCTTAACAACTCCATTTTGTTGAGGAGTTCCAGCTACACTAAATTGTCTTAAAATACCCTTCATGTTACAAAACTGATTCATCTCTTTATTTTTTTAACTTAGTTCCATTATCACATCTAATCACCTTAACCTTATGATCTACTAGATTCTCTTTCCTAGTTATAAAGGACTTAAGAATGTCACTAGTCTCATCCTTAGTAACTAGAAAGAAAACCTATGTAAACCTACTGTAATCATCTGTAACAACTAGGCAATACATTTTCTTCATAAGGCTTTTTACAAATGTTGGACCAAACAAGTCCATATGCAACAAATGTAAAGGAAGACTGATTGAGTTCTCTGTTTTGGACTTACAAGAGGCTCTGTGCTGCTTTCCCTTTTGACAAGCAACACAGGTTTGATCATTTTCAAAAAGTTTGGAAGGTAAACCTCTTACAAGATTTCCCTTAACCAATTTATTCATGGTTTTAAAATTTAAGTGACCTAGCATTCTATGCCAAAGTTTAGATTCATCAGATGTGGCTTTTGCAAAAAGGCAAGTTAAACCTCCTTTAGGAACTATGTTCTTTAAATCAACACTATACATATTGTTCTTTCTAGGAACTCTAAGTAAAACTTGACTTTCATCAATTAACTTAAAGTTTAGAGATAAAACAATACATTCAATGTCATTAAAAATAACACTATTATTTTTATCACACATTTGTGAGACCGTAAAGAGATTAAACTTTAACTCTCTCACAAAATACACATTTTCAAAATCTAGTTTACCAGTTTTAATGGTACATTTTCTTGTGATTTTCCCTCCTTTGGGGTTCCCTCCAAAAGCAACATATCCTCCATCTATTTCTCATAGTGTGTAAGATAGGACATGTTCCTTGTCATGTGCCTTGAGCATCCACTGTTAATCACTCCTTGATCTTGTAAATCCATTTATGGATTGCCCTACACATTAGGTAAGAAAATCAGTTTCTTTTGGGGTCCCAAGCCATCAATGACTTGGATATGCCTTGTGCATCAACACAATCGAACTTTTTTAGGGTGATTGATGCACTGTTGTGTTTAGAAACATGTTCTAAAACTTTATTCTTTGGTTTCCAAACCCAACAAGCTGAGGCATTAACAACATTAACATTATTTCCCTAAACAACATTAACTACTACTTTTGGCCTAGCAGTATTAACATTTTTACTCCTAATAGTATTAACCCTTTGATTACTATTTTTAAATGCTATGTTCTTATGAATGGGACTTTTAACAGTTGAATGTGCTGTTTAAAAAGATATGACATTGGTCTAGCAGCATTCCCTGTTATTTTTGAGTGAGCAGTATTAACTTGTCTAGCAGTATTAATTGATACTAAGCCATACTTCATTAGTACTGCTCTTGGAACCATGTTCTTTTTAGCATATGGGTGAGTCTTTTTAGCAAAGTTTTGATGATTCACCCTTTGAGTATTGTTCCAAATAGGTTTTACCATCCTTTGATTTGGAAACTGTTTTTGATGGTAATTACAATCAACCTGCAAATGATTAAAGCTTCCACACATATAACAGGCCTTATTAAACATCTCAAAATTGCTTCCTGGCCTTTGAGACATCATATTATCCTAATTTCTTTGATTGCCTCTTGGAATATGAGTGTTTTGCCTATGTTGCTCAACTTATTTAGCAGTTTTGTTTTGAGTAAAGGGTTTCTCTGGTAAATGTATTACACCAAAAAATGTTTAAGTACAAAAGGTGTAGGTGAAGTCCTACACCCTAGCCCGTTACATGGGCATCGACATGAGATTGACAAACCAAACTCATGAACAAGCTACTAACCAACAAACTAAATAAGAATGACAAACCATTCTTATTACTAACAAAGAAAGAAGTAAAAACAACTTTCAAACCCAAGCCATTGAAATGGCAATAAACAATAATAACAACCATAAATCCCACGTCATTGCAGGAACTTCCAATGTATGAAAACCCCTCGCCCTTTGTTAGAATTAAATGAAACTTGGTCTTGCTGGGTTTCCAATTGCAACTTCCAAATAGCCTTCGCGCTAACTTTCATAACTCGAGTTCCAAGCATCAAAACAAGTAGAATCCGACCTGAGTGCAGATATCCCATGAATAATGCTATCTCGACCCCAAGAATCAGCATATCCAAAAATATCTTCAAAAAGCAAACACGAAACCCTATAGTAAAAGGTTTTGACTCGACCATAATATGGCAAATCAAACCCTTAATCTTAATGACAATAGATTAAAATAAGTTTTGAACCGTAACCACCATATGAAACCCTCAAATATCAAATTAGAATAAACAAAACCCTAACAAGAGGGATCTGAGTCATGGCCACTCTGTGCCGCAATGCTCCAATACCTGAGATAAACATGCTAAAAGTCACCAAAGGTTGAGTGAAATTCATAGGTTTGATAACAGTTGAATACAAGTCATAGTGTAATAATTGTTTAAACACAATTATTATGTAAAATGATATTGTTATTATACACCCGTTATTAGTAATAATTGCAACGAATACAATTATCATAGTAACAATGTATTATCCCGTTATTGCCTTATTTGGTCTTGTCTGGTATAGTATAGTCTGGTCTAAGCTCATGGCACACAAAAACTGATTGCTGTAAAGATTTACCGAAAATGATGTGATAGATATATATATATATATATATATATATATATATATATATATATATATATATATATATATATATATATAGATAATGGCCCTCGGTGTAGGTAATTGCCATATACCTATGAAATTCAAATATAGTGTGTTTGGTTACCTATCCGGCTAACACAAACAGGATTCGTCAATCCCGATAGATCTATCCACAATATTCGCGTTCACCCGAAAGTGATTAATGGTCCATGATAATGAGGGACTTTTGGCATAATGTAACTTAGACAGTAGCTGTAATAGTGTATCAGGATAGCATATAACTTGTAAAAACACTTGTATTCATGGTTTAAGCATGTATACGTCTTTGAAAAGTAATCACATTGTTATAATATAAACGAGTATGTAAAAGAGTTTGTAACAAGCATGTATCCCCCTCGCGGGTTTATAAAACATGTAAAATAAGTAAAGGCGAGGTTATGAACTTCACCTGATAGGTAGATGTAGTAATTATTCTGAAATGAAAGCTGACGACCTTATCACAATCTTAACCAGGGAAGGTTGATATAGCAAAATGATAATAGACAGCCACGATACGCAACCTGAGTAAATATGTTGAGTCTTAGGAAGATTGTACTCTAGAACTTTAGTTTTAAGAGTTATGAGTTTGATTGAAGAGTTTGGAATTATTGTATCACTGTTCGGGCCATCATAATTCAGAAGTCATTCAGTAAACGTTTGAGGAGCTAGGGCACTTTAAATCGTAAACCCAACAACTCAGTCAGAACGTAATACCAAGATGAAACCTCTTAATATGAAGCTCCCTAGTATTGTGATATGATATAATCGGTTTTAAGCGTTTTAATCCATATCTGGAAATGTTAAGCACGTCAAGCGTTAATTAAAGTTATGTCTGGTAATGTTTTAAATGTGTTTTTATACTTTTTCAAAATGTTACATTTTAGACCCTAGGGTTTGGAAAATTACAAGTAGACCCCTAGGGTTTGCATTTTTACGACTTTGGTCCTTCAACTTTGAAAGATATACCAAGTAAACCTTGTACTTTGAAAAGTGACATAATAGACCCCTATAGTTATAACTTTGATAAAATGACACTTTTAGTCCTTTTAGTTATAAGTTTCTGAAAGTTACGATATATACCCCTTGCATGGATTATAATTACAAAACATGTCCAAATTGCCATGCAAGCTTATTTTAACATTTCAATAGACATTTATAAGTTATAATAAACTAAAATATGAAGATTTAACGCAACGCAAGTTCAAAATAACGATTCGTTAAGCTAGGAAGCAAAACGGGTCAAATTAGGGTTTCAAAACGTAAACGCGTGGGTTTTAAGTTCAAATTCCTTCATTAATCAATAAAGTAGTTATTTTAACATTAGTTAAGCATGCTAGGATAGATTATAACAATATTTAACCATTATAACATTTAGTTTTAAGAAAAACACGAAATTAGGGTTTCGGGTGTACGGTTTTGGATCAAAATGGAAAATGAGCATGAATTGAGTTATGAAACTTTAACAAGAGTATATTTAGGATCATATGAACATTATAAGGGTTTGAGCTTCAATGATCAAAAATGGTGGAAATGGGTCGTTTCGGGTAGTATTTCCACTCGTACGCCTTGTATCTTTACTCCGGGGCTTCAATTCTTCAGGGCTTCGCTTCTTGAACTTCTTTAATGATCCTAGGATCATATGGGAGCAAAGGATTGCTGCCTTATGGGTTTGAGAGAGGAGATGGGTGGTGCGAGTTCTAAAGAGTGTATAAGGGGTCTATTTATACCCATTTGAAGACATGGTGAGTAAGCAAGGCTTGCAATCTAATGAAGATAGATGTGAGAGATATAGGGTGACTAGGAGAGGCTATGTGATGTATTGGATAGTCTATAAATTAGCTAGAACATGATGGTAACATCATGTGTATGTTGCGGCTGCCATAAGCACAAAAGGGTTCATGTGACTTTGATTTTAACCATGGGATTGTTAAAGAAGGTGGGTAAGCTGATACAAGGTTTCTAGAAGGAGTTCATGTAAATATCTTGCACATGGATGGGTCTTAAATGGGTCAAAATGAAGTTACAAAGGGTGCGGGTCATATTTGGGCTCGGCATGGTTTTCAAGAGTCTTTCCAAGGTACATTGTGTTTATAATGATTAAGGATAGATGAAATAGGTTGTTAAGTCTGGTATTAAAGTAATTAGCAAGGATTAGCAATTTGTTTGGGTTAAAACAGAGTAGAATTAAAGAAACGAGGTCACAGGTTCAAATAGGGCTTGTTTAGGGTTTTCTTGACTTTCTTGGCTTATATTTTGCATACTCTTGATTAAGAATGATGGAATACAAATCCTAGGGCTTATATAAAGTATTATCAATGAAGTTTGGTCGTTGGTTTAAGTTAAAATGGGTTGAAATTGAGAAAACGGGTCAAAATGATAATTAGGGCATAATTAGGGTTTTCTGGATTCGTTAAGGTTTTCTAGGCTTTGATTTCTTGCACATTGCCAAGTTAATGATAGATAATGATTTGTAAACTTATTTTATGAGTTTACAATGGCCCTTGGTTGGTTATTTGGGATTAGAATGGTTTAAAACAAGTAAACGGGTTAAATGAACCAATTAGGTACATTTAGGGTTTCTAGGATATGTTTTACGTACAAGTGAAGTAAAATGATGAAGTAATGATGAAATAATGATTGAATAGGATTGATATGATTGTAAAATAAGTTTTTACAACTCATTTGAGTGTTGGTTTGGGTTTATAATGGATAAAAGCCAAGAAACAGGTCATGGTTTAGAAACTAGCTCGGTTTTAGGGTTTAGGGTTTTGAATTAGGGTTTTGAGTGTAAAAAGATGTATGAAAGCTTATGAATGGAATATTTAGGGTTTATATATTGTATAATGAGTGTAGTAGCTTGTACACAAGTAGTGGTGAAGAAATTAGAATGAAAACGGAGGTAAAACGGCTATTTTAGAGATCATGCTTAATGACTTGTATATTGAGCTTTTAGAGATTTGTACTTTGACTTGAAGGGAGTTTATATTTCAAATGAGATGTTATATTGCTTGTACATGTGCTTTAGTAGCTTGTGCATTCACTTTAGGGGTTAACCCTTCTTTATAGATTAGGGTTTAGGGATCCGATGTTGCGTTTAAAGCCCATCTTTGATATGATGTTGCAAATGGTACCTTTTAGTAGTAATATACCTTGTAATAATGACATTATGATATTGACTTGATATGTTATGATGTTTGCTTGACATATATGAAGATAGGATTTGCCATACGTAGGTTGTGTGAGCTCGTCTACTTTAGTTATGACATACTGAGATATATAAGTAATGTAATAAAGCGAAAAATTTCCCCATATAATTGTGATAATAGTAAAATAGGTTTTGCATTTGATGAAAATTCTTGGGTTGTTATAGTCTCCACCCCTTACAGAAATCTCGTCCCGAGATTTAATTGAATGTTATAGGTGGATTGTTAGAAATAGGTTTTATTGGGTATGAATTTAGGTTAATCAAGGTCACAAATTCACGTGTGTGATGCATTTATAATTATGTTGTGCACCATAATTATAATTACCTCCTTTCACACATCTACTTATTTCCGAGATTGCACCTCTTGATGACAACCAATAGAATTTCTTCAGATTCTGATAGAACCTGGGTGATGAAATACTTTGATTTATGAAACATGTGGGTTATGGGCCTACCATGCTTCTGCTGTGCTACTGTGATCGTAAAGAATCATTATTCATTAACCTTTAAAATTCAACATCGAATAAGAATGCTATCACAAGTCTTTGTCAAAATCTTCTTGCCTAGTGGTATTGAAATCATTTGACATTGCATAGATTCTTATGTGTTTCCTTGTTATTACGTTGCAGAATATAACAGAAAATTTTAGAATATGGAGATCATGGAATGAGTGATGTCAAGGAACGATTGTAAGAGAGTTGCTAATCATGTGAGAACAGATGATGAAGGTAATGATGATAATGATTAAGGAATTGTTTGTATAAACGGATTGAAAGAAACTTGTTTGTACGTATGTTATATACTTAAGCCTACTTATTTATAATTTGTCACTTACAAAACGAGCGGTCTCAACTTCTTGTAACTGTGAATTTCTAAAATTCATAGTTCGAGATTATTATTTTTATTCAAATGAAGAAGTGACCTAAATTTATTTCATTAGATGATCATAAATCGTCTTACCTAAGTATAAAAAACGGATATGGCAAGTGTAGAAAAAATGATAGATATGAATTGTAGATAATATTAAAATGTGGATTGTATGACGCCATATAATCGAGGATGTTTTTAGTTTCAATGGTTATGAGGAGAGTATTCAGAGTTGAACATGATAGAATTGACGAGTTTTGATACCACCGGATAACAAGATGTAACAGAATTATCACTTTATTATTTCATAGATAACTTTACATACGAACTTTACATATGAAAAAGAGTTGATACTTATTCTAAGTATCTTGTAGTAGAATAAAAGTAATAGACGACGAGGATTAATGATTGGGGTTTTTAGATTGAAGAAGATTCTGACGATAGTTGAATATCCTCGAGAGTTGTTTCTAGGGTAGAAATCCTAAAGTGAACAAAATTAAACTCATCCCTAAGTATGTTTTCCTGTGGGGGGGGGGGCCTGTTGTCTGCTTTTGAACTCCGATTCGATAATTGCCTTTTTTTTCCACAGGCATTACAAGTTACGGATACCGTTTGTAGATTGTTTCTAGTGGTTTTGTTTCTGCAGTTCTTGGTCAGATGACCTACTCTGTTGCAAGTCCGGCACTTGACAGTACAAGGACCTATGTGATGTAGGGTGCATCTTTCACACAAAGGACGGTTTCCAGTATATCCGTTGGTGGCAGTATAAATCTTGAAGGTTTCTTGTCTTCTATTCTGCTGTCGGTGGTAATCATCATTACGGTTGTTATTGTTGTAGTTATTCTGATAGTTGTTGTTGTTGACGATGTTCCCTTTATCCTCAAGCTTTCGTTTGTGATCATTGGTTTCTTGCACGGAATCACGCTTTATTATTTGATCCATTAACCTCTGGGATATGTTGATGGCTTCCTCCAAAGTTTGAGGCTTCGAGGCAGTAACGTTTCCTTCAATGCTTTGCGGTAGTCCCCCGATGAAAGCTTCTATAAGTTTCTCAGAATTTGGCACCATGTTTGGACATAAGATTGTTAATTCTTAGAATCTTCTAATATAAGTCTTGAGATCACTTCCATTTATAGTTAGACCATAAAATTCATCTTCCATTTTCTTGATCTCAGTTCGAGGACAATACTTGTTTGTCAGAAGCCTTTTTAACTCAGTCCAGGTGATTTGATTAGCTTGCTCTATTCCCATAGGCTGGGCATGTGCATTCCACCAGGACAAGGCATCATCAGTTAAAGTACCAGTAGCAAATGTCACTCTGTCTTCCTCGGCACACTTGCTATGAGAAAACACTGACTTAGTACGTTCAAACCAGCGAATGAGGTCAACAGCTCCTTCTGTGCCATTAAAGTAGAAAGGTTGATAGTTTATGAATTCTTTGTAGTTTCCTCTTTTTGCTACAGGAATTTCTCTGGGTTCAGTGTTCCTATTGGAATTGTCGGAAGTTGCCATGGCAGCAGCTTTGCTTTCAGGCTGAGAGAGTGCCATCTTAATTGTTGCCGGGATGGCATCCAAGTTATGACTGTGTTTCAGCTGTTGACGTCCTTTTGGAGGGCATTCTATCAACATAAGATGATACGTAGTAAGAATGATATCATAAGTTTTGAAAAGTAATAAAAGAGAATGTGATGCTTAAAATGCTTAAAGGAAAATGATTATTTTTTTAATTTTTCAAGAACTTAGAGTTATGATAAAGAACGGAAAATTATTGACGCCAAAATTGGGTGGAAAATGATGATGAAAGGAGGATAAGAAAAATTAACATGGAAAATAAGGTATGAAACGGATTGCTTTTATAAATAACTTGCCTTTTCACTATACATAGTCAAGATTTGACAAGCGTTTTTATTTTATTTTTTTTTACCACACATCCCGTGGTTAGGGTAAGCTTATACTAGTCTAAGAGTTTGTTGATTCTGAGTTGGTAGATGACATCCTAAAGATCTTCCTAATTTGTTTGGTGACGAGCTTGGTTTTCTCAATGTTTTTTTAATTCGTTCAAGATTGGAAAAATTCTGTTTAGTGTGTAAAGGGATTTATCCTTTTGCCTAAACCGCTTCTTTCTGAAGTTTTGACAATTGAATATGGATTTCCTTGAGTTCTGTCTTCAGTTTGTTACACATTTATACGTCTTCTTCCATTCTCTCAATGCGGTGAAGATAGAGTTCATCAAAATAATTCAAGATATCTTCGACTTGTTTCTCATGATGTTTCATATACATCTTATCTGAACATTTTCCTATTTCAAATACTTGAGGTGGGATAGAAGTATAAACTAAGGAAGATGGTGATACTAAATTACAAATTTGATTCCGGGATGAATTAAATAACGTAGTTGAGGAAGAAGATGGAGAATGGATTTGCTTCTTAGGTGGTAATAGTTCTTCAGGAATAAAGAAATATCGGGGATCAAATAGTAGTGATGGTGGTAATACTGGAGATGGAGTCAAAATAGCTGGTGGAGTAATAGGATCTGGTGATGAAATAGGTAATTCCTTAGCATAAATTGCTTGTACGTCCTTCAAATAAGTATTATTGTAGAAAGATGGTGGAATCATATTATCGTTAGAGTTTTCCGAAGAGTTAAAAGAACTGCTTCCTGCTGAAGCTGGGAAATAATCCGATGAGACTGAAGTATAGTTAAGAATATTCATAGAGGAAAAAGCATCCTCAATATCGGAAGTAGAGCGGTTGGGAGAAGACATCGTTCTATTAACAACCTAGTTGTAAATAACATAAGTTATTTATGTAATAGTATAATAGATATGTATATTTACATACTTGTTCCGGAATGTAGTGGCACGGAGGACCTTGATGGCTGAAAAAGAAATGTGGTTATAGTTAAGGTTTTGACCTTGTTCTCTATAACCATGGCGCTGATACCAATCTGTAACACCCCCATTTTTACAATATAGCAGCGGAAGATAATCTGGGGTATTACTTCATGGATACAACAATCATAATCATAGAAAACAACTTTAAAAGAGACGTTGTTGGAAAATTTTAGTTATCATTCATTATAATCAGAGTTTTTACAAAATGCAGGTCCCAAAATCTAAAACATCAAGTTTGAATGATAACAGTTCAACCCATCTTGCGTCCATGCCACTCTGTGCACAACTTGCCTCATTACCTGAGATAAACATGCTAAAAGGTCACACAAAGGTTGAGTGAATTCTTAGGTTTGGATCAAACGTTTTGAATACAAGTCATAGTGTAATAATTGTTTAAAACACAATTATTATGTAAAAATGTTTTGTTTAATTATACACCCAGTATATTAGTCATAATGCAACGTATACATTATCATAGTAACAATGTATTATCCTGTTATTGCCTTATTTGGTTTGTTTGGTCTTGTTTGGTATAGTATAGTCTGGTCTAAGCTCATGGCACACAAATGACTAGTGTATATATATACCCAAAATGATGTGATATAATTATATATATTATATATATATATTTATTATATATATATGTTATATATTATATGTAATATATATATATTATATATATATATTATATACTTATGATATATTTTATATATACTTATTATATATTGATAATGGCCCTCAGTGTAGGTAATTGCCATATACTATGAAATTCAAATATAGTGGTGTTTGGTTACCTATCCGGCTTAACACAAACAGATTCGTCGAATCTCGATAGATTATCCACAATATTAGTGTTCACCGAAGTGATTAATGGTCCTTGATAATGAGGGACTTTTGGCATTAATGTAACTTAGGATAGTAGCTCTATAGTGTATCTGGATAGCCTTATAACTTGTAAAAAACACTTGTATCATGGTTTAATGCTGTATACGTCTTTGAAAAGTAATAAATTGTTTATAATATAAACGGAGTATGTAAAAGAGTTAGTAACAAAGCTTGTCCCTCTCGCGGGTTTATAAAACATTAAAATAGTAATGGCGAGGTTATGAACTTTCATCCAGATAGGTAGATGTAGTAATTATTCTGAAATGAAAGCTGACGACCTTATCACAATCTTAACCGGGGAAGGTTGATATAGCAAAATGATAATAGACAGCCACGATACGCAACCTGAGTAAATATGTTGAGTCTTAGGAAGATTGTACTCTAGAACTTTAGTTTTAAGAGTTATGAGTTTGATTGAAGAGTTTGGAATCTATGGTTTCATGTTCAGGCCATATATCAGAAAGTCATTCAGTAAACGTTTGAGGAGCATAGGGCACCTTTAAATGCGTAAACCTTACAAACTCAGTCCAGAGAACGTAATACCAAGATGAAACCTCTTAATATGAAGCTCCCTAGTATTGTGATATGATATAATCGGTTTTAAGCGTTTTAATCCATATCTGGAAATGTTAAGCACGTCAAGTGTTAATTAAAGTTATGTCTGGTAATGTTTTAAATGTGTCTTTATACTTTTTCAAAATGTTACATTTTAGACCCTGGGGTTTGGAAAATTGCAAGTAGACCCCTAGGGTTTGCATTTTTACGACTTTGGTCCTTCAACTTTGAAAGATATACCAAGTAAACCTTGTACTTTGAAAAGTGACATAATAGACCCCTATAGTTAAACTTTGAATACATTGACACTTTTAGTTATAAGTTTCCGAAAGTTACGATATATACCCCTTGCATGGATTATAATTACAAAACATGTCCAAATTGCCATGCAAGCTTATTTTAACATTTCAATAGACATTTATAAGTTATAATAAACTAAAATATGAAGATTTAACGCAACGCAAGTTCAAAATAACGATTCGTTAAGCTAGGAAGCAAAACGGGTCAAATTAGGGTTTCAAAACGTAAACGCACGGGTTTTAAGTTCAAATTCCTTCATTAATCAATAAAGTAGTTATTTTAACATTATTTAAGCATGCTAGGATAGATTATAACAATATTTAACCATTATAACATTTAGTTTTAAGAAAAACGCGAAATTAGGGTTTCGGGTGTACGGTTTTGGATCAAAATGGAAAATGAGCATGAATTGAGTTATGAAACTTTAACAAGAGTATATTTAGGATCATATGAACATTATAAGGGTGTATTAGCAGAATTAGAACATTCAAAACCTGGGTTTGAGCTTCAATGATCAAAAATGGTGGAAATGGGTCGTTTCGGGTAGTATTTCCACTCGTACGCCTTGTATCTTTACTCCGGGGCTTCAATTCTTTAGAGCTTTGCTTCTTGAAATTATTTAATGATCCTAGGATCATATGGGAGAAAAGGATTGCTGCCTTATGGGTTTGAGAGAGGAGATGGGTTGTGCGAGTTCTAAAGAGTGTATAAGGGGTCTATTTATACCCATTTGAAGAGATGGTGAGTAAGCAAGGCTTGCAATCTGATGAAGACACATGTTAGATCTAGAGGGTGACTAGGAGAGGCTATGTGATGTGTTGGATAGGCTAGAAATTAGCTAGAACATGGTGGTAACACCATGTGTATGCCGCGGCTGCCATAAGCACAAAAGGGTTCATGTGGCTTTGATTTTAACCATGGGATTGTTAAAGAAGGTGGGTAAGCTGCTACAAGGTTTCTAGAAGGAGTTCATGTAAATATCTTGCACATGGATGGGTCTTAAATGGGTCAAAATGAAGTTACAAAGGGTGCGGGTCATATTTGGGCTCAGCATGGTTTTCGAGAGTCTTTCTAAGGTACATTGTGTTTATAATGATTAAGGATAGATGAAATAGGTTGTTAAGGTCTGTTATTAAAGTAATTAGCAAGGATTAGCAATTGGTTTGGTTTAAAACAGAGTAGAATTAAAGAAACAAGGTCATAGGTTCAAATAGGGCTCGTTTAGGGTTTTCTTGACTTTCTTGGCTTATATTTTGCATACTCTTGACTAAGAATGATGGAATACAAATCCTAGGGCTTATATAAAGTATTATCAATGAAGTTTGGTCATTGGTTTAAGTTAAAATGGGTTGAAATTGAGAAAACGGGTTAAAATGATATTTAGGGCATATTAGGGTTTTCGGGATTCGTTAAGGTTTTATAGGCTTTGATTATTGCCATTGCCAAGTTTAATGATAGATAGTGATTGTAAACTATTTTGAGTTTACAATGGCACTGGTTGGTTATTTGGGATTAGAATGGTTAAAACAAGGGTAAACGGGTTAAATGGAACCAAATTAGGTAATTTAGGGTTTCTAAGAATGTTTTCCGTACAAGTGAAATAAAAATGATGACGTAATGATGAAATAATGATTGAATAGGATTGATTTGATTGGTAAAATAAGCATTTCTACAAACTCTTTTGAGTGTTGCTTTGGGTTTATAATTGTATAAAAGCCAGAAACCAGGGTCATGGTTTTAGTACTAGCTTGGTTTTAGGGTTTAGCGGTTTTGAAATTTGATTTTGAGTGTAAAAAGATGTATGAAAGCTTATGTAATGGATATTTAGGGTTTTTATATTGTATAATGAGTTGTAGCAGCTTGTAACAAGTAGTGGTGAGAATTTAGATGAAAACGGAAAAAAATCAACCAACCCATATCCCTAAAACCAAAAGAGGTAATTAGGTTCCAAGATGAGTCAAAAAGGAATGGGACGGTAACTACAATAACACAAAGTAAACCAGATCCAAAACAATATTCAATTAACTATGAAAGATAAAAACAATGTACGTATGAATTAAGGATTAGAGGGGTTACAGTGGTCGTCGGGATAGGGTTTCTCTCCCCTAAGGAGAGAAAACAAACACACACACATTGTTTGTTTAGCAGTTTTCCTATTAGTTTTCTCTTGTTGCTTAGGTTTAACAAACTCTATCTTAGCAATACTAGGCTTAACTGTTTTCTTCTCAGTTTTAGTTTGAGACACATTTTCTTCCTCACTATCTGACACCTATTCTTCAATAATTAGGGCATCATAATTCTTCCTAACTACCTTAGGCTCTTCTTTACTAGACTTAGTTTTGCAGTTCTCAACTGCAGGCTCATTAACACACTTATCTAAGCCAATAAAAGACAAGTCATGTTTTGGAGGCATGAAATTTCCTGTATAGGGAGGTGGAACTGCATTATAGCCTAAACCTTTCTTGCAATTGTCTACTATCTAATTCTCTATGAGTTTGTTTAAGCTTTTAGATGTATTTTCAAATTTGTCTACATTAAATTAAATGCCATCTTTTTCTTTTTGTGCTATTTCAAGTTTCTTCCTAAGCTCCCCAATAGTTATTTCTCCTACTTGAAAATCCCATTTTAAGCCCTTAATTTTTTATTCATAAATAGACTCATTTTCTTATAAAAATCAAGTCTTTCTTCCACTGACTCTAAACCTATTTTATAACCTAGAACCATTAACTCAGATTTCTTAAAATGCTTTAATAGTTGATCATATTAAGATTTAAGAAGTTTAACAATTTCCAAACAAGATTTAGAACAAGTAGAATCATTGGATACCTCTAATTCAGAACTTAAATATGAGTAAGCCATGAGTGCATAATTAGGTCGTTCCTCTGCCTAATCACTCCAATCATACCAACCAAGACCATCACATGACACCAAAGCTATAGATGTAGGTGTTTCCACAGGCACACTCCTTCTTGAGCTTTCCTTGTTCTTGTGGTCTTGATTCCTTACAGCTCTACACTCCCAAGCAAAATGTCCCTTCTTGTAGCAGTTGTAGCACTCCACTTTGGACTTATAAAAGCCAATATTCTCATTACTATTGACTATAAGCTTCCTTTTAGTATTCTTCAAAAACCTT
>BQNB010128602.1:0-15974 GCA_026074375.1 Tanacetum coccineum
TTTTTTTATTATTTATTTATTATTGAAATCGTTACTTTTCAAAAATATATTTATAATCAAACATATAGTTTTATATAAAATTTTAAATAATTAAATTAAATATAAGTATAATAATATTATATGTTAGGTTGGGTTGTTGATAAATGGTAAAAAAATTATGGATTGGTTGTATGTAATGGTTGTGTATGTGGAGGAAAGAGAAAATAATATTTTAATAAAAGATTGGGTTGAGTTGAGTTGTGAATAAAGATGGTCTTATTTGAGCTTATGGCCTATTTTAATAAAAGATTGGGTTGAGTTGAGTTGTGAATAAAGATGGTCTTAAATTATTCCAAATGGATGTAAAAAGTGCGTTCCTGAACGGTTTTATCAATGAGGAGGTATACATGGCACAACCTCTGGGATTCATTGATTTCGAAAAACCGAATCATGTTTATAAATTAAAGAAAGCTTTATATGGTCTTAAACAAGCACCCAAAACTTGGTATGATAAATTAAAAGCTTTTCTTATTAAACATGAATATAAAATAGGAATGGTAGATAACACTCTTTTTACTAAGAAGAAAAGTTCAAATCTCATCATTGTTCAAATATATGTCGACGACATTATATTTGGTTCGACTTTTCAAGACATGTGTGATGATTTTGCCAAAATCATGCGTGACGAGTTCGAAATGAGCATGATGGGTGAACTTAACTTCTTCCTTGGATTACAATTTAAACAAATGGAAGATGGTATTTTCTTTAATCAATCTAAGTATATTAAAGAAATGCTTAAGAAATTTGGTATAGAAGATTCTAAACCAATGAAAACCCCCATGTCCTCCGATACTAAACTCACGAAACATATAATAAGTCAAACTCGTGTAAATAATAGGTCAAACTCATGTAATAAGTCAAACTCGTGTAAATAATGGGTATCTTAACTCATAACATATAATAAGTCAAACTCGTGTAAATAATAGTTTCAAATATTGGTTTAATGTCGTAAAGACATTCTATAGAAAAAACTCGACAGTTACAATCACCATTTTAGCAACAGTTATAATAACATAAATCACACAAGCTAAACACACGGAATGAATGATAACAGCTGTGTTTTGATGTAACTAGCCATTACAATGATGGTTTAAGCGGTTACACATTTTTAATGATATTGCTTATTCTTTTTTAAAATTTGGAAATGATAAACTTGGACAAATTCAATAATTATTTTTAACATTGAACAATCACTACATAATAAAAAGAAAAAAAGAAAAAAAATTACTATAGAATGTAAGTAGTAGTTAAGTAAATTAAACAATTCCAAACACCCCAATAATCACAAATCAAATATTAAAATTCTAACAATTCGACAATATAAAACCCCAAACGGGTTATCATCATCATCATCGATCATCAATTCAAAACTACAATCACCAAATCACTAACATAACATGATAAAAAAAACTAATTAAAAATCTCAGCCACTTCATCAAAAGTTAATAGATTCAGGATCACGGATGATTTGCAGATCAATCATTAATTCATAAGACTCTAACCCTAAAAAAATCCAAATCCATCAAACCTTAGCATTTGACATCAAGCCCTCAACATTTCTTGAAATCATCCTTGAAACAATTAACGATGATGTCATCAAACATTTTAACAAAATCATCCAAATCAAACATCTTAAACCCTCTTCATTCATCTCCAAAACCTTCATCATCTTTTAAAAAAAATGATGTCACCGAAATAAGAAGACCTCCATTTCTTTGGTACTTGTATTCCTCTTTTGCTTTGGTACCCGTATTCCTCCAAAGCCATGATCATTAGCTTGGCAGACGGCGGAGACAATGGCGGCGGTAGCGGCTGACGGCAGTTGATGTTAGCAAAGGTGGCGGCAGAACTAAACGGTAGTGGCGGCAAAATCTGATATGTGAGACGGCGGAATTTGGTGGTTTGAAGAAAGAAAGAGAAAGGTGTTTGTGTTTTTAAGAGAGATAAAATAGATAGATGAAAATGGTGTAATGAATTTTGTTAGTGTGTTAGGTTTTTATACTCTTATTTAAGTTTGTGGTTTACACTTAAATGATGTTTAATGGACCGTTACAAATGGACCACATGAATGCAGCAGTTATAATTTGACTGAATTGATGACAATATCAATGTTAGCAGTTACAAGTTGACTGTATTATAAAACATGTATGGGCCATTACAACTTTACCATTTAATTGTTTGTTACATGTTTTGGGCTGTTACAAGTTTTGGCTATTAAAGGATTTTAAAAGCTTTTAAATGTATATGATGAACATTTTCTAATGGTTTTACATCTTTCTCAATAAAGTAATCTTTTTTACTTAAATTTTTAAGACTTTTAAAAATAGATGGGCTAAATGCTTTATAAAGTAGTATAGATAGAGATTTTAAGAATTTTAAGAGGAAAGGGCAAAAGTGTTTTCAGGTAGTATAGATGGCTATTTATGTTTGTATTTTTTGTTTAGAAATGATATTAATCACCGTTAATATGTTAATATAACAAGGTTTTTAACCCGTGCTTCGCTGCGGAGCGCAGGGTTTTCTGTTTTCTTGTTTGCGTTCTCAGACCCACGTGGAACAATCCCAAACAATAACAATTTAAAAAACTAAATTTGATTAGAAGTGTAACGATATCTAAATACAAAAGCAAAATAAGTTTTAATCTACTCATTTTAATAGTTAAAGCACTTCAACTTTCAAATAGTTACACACTAAAACTTAAAAATATGTATTATATACCATTCAAATAGATATATTGAATGGCATTGCAGAAGTATATGCTGTCGACTCTTGTACTTAAATCCATTCTGCTTGGACATAGTGCTGACTGCAGTTATGTAAAGAATTTATCGATTGTTTACCCAACAATTTTCTTGCTCCTGAGTAAAAGGTAGTTGATGTGTTTTTTCCGCAAATCCACTTCCGGGATGATTTGATAAAAACGACAATCAATGATAAATTAACTATGATTACACAAAAATATATCTAAGAGTTTTGAAATGGCATAGATAAACGCTCACTTGTATGCTGAAACCACTGAATCCACAATATAGTTTATTGTCGATCAAGGCAAGGCTCTTGACTATTTGTTTGATGTTTAGGTTCTTGGTAACTCCTGACCGGCTATAAACCTTTAGAAGTTTAGGTTCTTGAAAGTTTTCGGTTTATATAAGTTTACGACATGATAGGCTTATATAAGCTGGAAAGTTTCAAAATAATCCTAAAAAGGTAAGATTATGAAACCTAAGGGTCGAAAACCAAATAAACCATATGTCCGATATATAAGCCGAAACAAACAGGTGTTTGTTTTGGCTTATATAGCAGGCTAACAGGTTATTCGGTTTTGGGCTTATGTTTTATAAGCTTATTTTTTATGGCTTACTTTGAAACTTTTTGGCTTATATAAACTCATTATTACACAATGAAGTTATATAAAAAGTTTCAAAATAAGGCACACAAAAATGAGCTTATGAGACATAAGCTTAAAACCACATAAGTCATAACCCCGCTATATAACCGAAACAAACACTAACTTATAGTAATTCGGCTTATGGCTTATTTGGTTTTGGGCTTATGTTTGATAAGCTCACTTTTTGTTGTTTATTTTGAAACTTTTCGGCTTATATAAGTTTATTAAGTCATAATAAGTTATATAAAGTTTGAAAAAAATGACAAAAAGTGAGATTATGAAACATAAGCCCAAAATCAAATAAGCCATAAGCGTGCTATATTAACTAATTTGAGCAGTAACAAAATGATTAAAAACTTGCACTTAGAAACCGATGATTACGCGATATGTCCTACAATAAGTTTCATAATCCGATCAGCTTCACGTAAAATAATAATAAGTGTCAAATTTAATTTTATATAAAAAACTATCAATCAATTTATGAATATAATTAAGGTTTATAATTGATCAATCAAACAATAAGAGATAATAATAAGATGAACGGTTGAGATTGAACCGGCTTCCAGAACTGCCGACCAATTCTCAACAATATTTTACTTTGAATTGTATATAGTCAAACTCACAAGTCAACTCACCTTTTTGTTTTGTTTTTTTGTATTGTACATGTTTTTGTTTGTTGGCGGGAAATATCATTTTTTATGAAAAAATTCAAGCGGCAATTTAGGTCATTTTCATCAAAATTTGACAAATGTTCATGCAAGTTTTTGAACGACTTGAGACATTTGTCAAATTTTGGTGAAAGTTGCTCAAGTCGCTCATGTTGTCCAAATCATCTTGAGACATTTATAAAAGAAACTTTTTTGTGAGGCAAATATCCCATACACTAAGGGTGCGTTTAGTTGTGGGAAAACATCCTTGTTCTAGAAAATGTGAAAACAAAAGTGTTTTTCCTCAACTAAACACATCTTAAGTGCTCATGAGGCAAAAATAAAATTATCCCTTTTTTATTCAAAGTTTGACATTTTTGTTTGGCTTTTGAATCGATGCATGTGAATCTTTGTGGACGTAAAGGGGTTAATTTTCTTTAAGTTTGACTCGAACATTTTAGCTTAAAATTAGTAAATTGATATTTTTATTGTTGGGTAACTCACTTGTGGGTATAGTTTTTTTAGAGGAAAGTGATAAAATTATCAATTTTTACCAATATTCTTTATCAAATACCCATCTTTATTAAGAAATACGAAATATCCATAAAATTCGCAAGATTTACTCGAGTTTGCGAATTTTAAAAAAAAAATTGCAAGGTTTAACCTCGAAAAGTCAAACATGTCTAGTTTCATAAAATTCGCAAGGTTAAACCTTGTGAATTTTTGAAAACTTCACAATTTTCCTTCAGTTTTCACGCTTAGTTTAAAATATGAAAGTCGTAAATCTCTCTTTTCTCGTCAACTAACTTTTTGAATCACGCAAAAAGAAGTTCTTATGTAAAAGTTATGGCAAAAATATCACAACAACTAGACGAGAAAAAGTTGGTGTGGTGTTTTGGTCATAACTTGCTCATACGAACTTTTTGTGTGATTCAGAAAGCCATTAAACGAGTAAGGGTATATCTACAACTTTAATGTTTTGAGCCAAGCTTAAAAACTGTAGGAAAAAATGTAAAAAACAATCGAAAATTCTCAAGGTTGGACTCTGAAAAGTCAAACATCGCGGATTTTCAAAAATTCCGTAAAATGTCGCAAAACTTGCGGGTTTTGTAGGTATTTCGAAAATTTTGAAATAAAATGGGTATTTTTTTTCTTTTCTAAATAATAAATTTGACTATTTTTTTTACATTCTTTGTTTGTTTAGTTGAGGTATTTTTATTTTCCTTGTATATTTTTAATAAAAATATGTGATTAATTAGGAGTTTTGGTTGATAATTAGATTGAATTGTTATGGAACTTTTGATGTTTAGATAGGTTTTTGAACTATGTTAACCATAATTTGGAAAAAAAAGTGTAAAAACATATACTTTTGCGATTTAAATTACTCAAAAGTCAAATAGTTGAATCTTATCTTATTAATCTTTTTCCAAACATAAAGCTGTTTTCAAAATCAATTTTTTTATTTAGTGAGGTATCAATCTGCGATCTCTTATGAAAGTATATGCGATAGACAAAAGTAGTGGTAGCAGCAGTGTCGAGGTAAATCTTCGCACTCTAGACGGCTCCCTCGGACTTGTCACGTCAAGGCTCCTCGGGATCCTGTAAGGTATGAAATAGACACATCAGCCTCGTCCTGAGTGTGACCCAAGACCAAGCTCCAGCGTGAGGATAAGTAACGAGGTATACCAAAAGGTAAGTATAAGTAAATGTAGTTGAGAATGCAGTAAATGCTACCTGTTATGAGAGTAAATGAGGGGTATTTATACCCGCAGAGGTACAGTGCCAAGGTACTATTTCAACACTGTTCTCGCACTATAGATTATGGCGAGCCGAGCTACTCCTAGGATAGGTGTCAGGTGTCAGAAGTACTTTGGGGACATAATCCCGTAAAACCCGGGCTAAGTGGAGGCTCTCGATATTCTTCCGGCTGTTCTTTCGGTTTACCTTTCGGGTCAGCCTTTCGGTCTCCTTTCGGTTGCCTTCCGGATATATCCGTCGTCATGTCCCCCCGGTATCATATGGTTAGTCCGGGACTAACGATGTGATACTTATTTTTACTACTACTATTATTTATATATTTTTTTAAGAGGCGCGAGTTGTCTGATAGGGTTTTGTAGCAGTAGGCTGGGAAAGCCATTATGGGACCATTGGAATGGTTATTAGGCTATATAGAGAAAGTAAAAAGAATTATTACTTGTAATCGTGTAATGTTGACACGTGTTGCCTATTGTTCTCTTTTGCGGCTGAGATTTACCCAGGTGGCATCTAACGCGTCGCGTCGCTTCATATCTCTCACTCGCTCTCTATAAATACCCTTACCGTCACTTTTTACTGTTTTACTTTCCTTCTTACCGCGAATTCTTTTAGGTCTTCCTTCCGGGTTCTTTTATTTCTAAGTGAGTTTCGTTGATGAGGTGTCATTTATACACTATTTCGGGGTGATTTAACCCCTTAAATGATGCAAATATGCCCAGATTATGTGTTTAATCGTTTGTTTTCAGGTTTTTAGCACTTGCATGACATTTGGAGGAAATACACATGACTTGGGCTCATTTGGAAAAGAAACGGACAAGACTACGGACCTACACCAAATCTCTTGAAGAATTGTGCTCACAGAGTGTGAATACGGCGTCGCAAGCATAAAGCGACGCCATCGTGATCTATCTAGTGACGACGTCATAAAATTGACGACGGCGTCAGGACGTAACCGATTAAATCAGACCTAGAAGATTCTACTTTGTGACGGTGTCGCGACTACAACTGGACGCCATCGCAGCGATTTCTCTATATATACAAAATTGAATTTAGGGTTTTAGGTGTAACTTTGTATAACTTTTGGGGAGCCGAACCCTAAGTATTTTTTTAGCTTTTAGGCCCTCTTTTGGGTTTAAAAACCCTATTGTAACTGACATTAATCCATATTTTAATCAAGTAAGATTGTTTATCTTTAATCATTCAATATGTCTATTTGTTATTTGATTGATCTATGTTCTTGTTTTCTTTATAACATGTTAGGCTAAACCTTTCCTTGTATTTACTTATGATTGCATGAAAGTTAGATTGTAGATCCTTTTACTGTTGCTTCTTGTAATGAATGTGCGCGTTAGGCTTTAGAAAACTAGCCATAAGATATTAAATTAGCATAGATGTCTAGGGAAACGCGAGAAGTGTAGAAAGGATACCATCTGGTAACAGTATTCATACTACCTTACCCCCAATATGGTTGATCCCTCTTAAGATATTTTAATTGCATTTAATATACTCTTAGGGGCCTTGTAATAGCTTCATACTACCTTACTTATGCGTTGCCTTAACAAAATATTAAATAGATGGCATGTTCGTGTAATTCATTCATGACTTAGAAAATACTTACACAGGTCATCACGAGTGTGACAAGGCAACAGGATTAGGAGAAGCAATCTAATGAGTAATGCATGATTAAGTAAATACACTATCTTATCATAAAGTTATCACTAGTAGTATAGATTATATTTAGTTTAATTAATTAGTTAATCAACCAACCCCTCAAACCATTGATTTTATTGCTTTCTATAAAATATAAAAATACAAAAAAGAATCTCCTTTCAATCCT
The DNA here is from genome assembly GCA_026074375.1 of Tanacetum coccineum. Taxonomy (NCBI): domain Eukaryota; kingdom Viridiplantae; phylum Streptophyta; class Magnoliopsida; order Asterales; family Asteraceae; genus Tanacetum; species Tanacetum coccineum. Next base: position 7,667 of record BQNB010128602.1, read on the forward strand.
GTAGATCTCGGCTAAGCCCTGTTCAAGCCTTCCTAACCTATTCCACTAGAGAACGATAACAACCCCGAGTCTTGCCTATACTACGCTACAACGACTAGGTACACTGCCTAGGGAGCTGTTAAACTTCCTATAGAAGTCTTTACGACCCACGCATTAAGTTTTTGGCGCTGCTGTCGGGGTATGGTTAGGTTTCGAACTTAGTTTAGCTTAGTTCTACTCGCTTGAATCCTTTCAGGTGAGATTTTATTTCTGTTATATTAGCTTTCTTGTAGACTATCTTTTCTTTGTGTGTTTGTTCGTAATTTTCATTGACTATTCCACTCTTCATTATGGAGAATGCGAATCCAACTAGTTTCACCTCTAATAGTGAGTTTCTTGATCATAAAAAAAAGTTGGAAATCGAGTCATGGCTTGAGGATAGAAAGATTGTTGACCCATTAGTCAGTTCAGATAACATAGAATACTTTGATACCTCCCCCACCTTAGAAGAATTAGGATATCAAGAGTGGCTCTTGAAATACCCCAAACCATCTTGGGTTAAGGCAAAGATAAGAACCAGAAACTTAAATAACATTAAGATCTTTTGCATGGTTGGTCACTTCCTTAAAAGACAAGCTTACATCAATTTAGAATCACCAATTAATGTTATGTCTAAACAGCATTACAAAATGATCATGAGTAAAGGGTTAGAGTCGAGACAGAAACCATCCAACCCTAGTAAGAACAACAACTTTGTAGGAAGAGTTAGGGGTTTAAAAGTTTTTGTAGAAAACTTCATGTACGAATGTAATTTCATGATTTTAGAGGATACTACTAGCATTATCGATCACCAACTTGGAGAAGTAGTGTTTGGAAAACCATTCGTAAGAGAGACCGGCCTTGTTTATGATCAGGAAGAGTGAACGGTTGTGTTCAAAAAAGATAACGAGAAAATTACATTTAAGATGCCTCATAAGATAGAAATGTTTAACCATATAGACTTTAAGGATGTGGATACCAATTCCATGCCGATTATGAAGGGTAATTATGTCATTTAAAACACACAGGGATGATTTTTGCCAAAATATGTTTAAAACAAAGGATGATTTTTGCAGTTTTACAAAAAAAACTAATATTCACAAATTATAATTATTTTTTACTTTTTTTTAATTAAATCATCACTTCATTATAATAATAGAATTTACAACAAATTAGAGGGGAGCGGGGAGATGGAGATACTATCTGGGCCTTCACTCTTTTGCGTCAAAGGCGATACTATTATTATTATTATTTTATTTAATTCTATTATATTTAATTGTAATTTACTTATTTTATTATTATTATTATTATTATTATTATTATTATTATTATTTATTAGAAATTTAAAGAATTTATAAAAAAATATTGGAAAGCCGAGATATTATTTAGGCCCCCACTCCTTGATGTGTGTGTTTATCACCTTTGACACAAACCATGATGACTGATTGATGCGGCACAACGTTAAAAGTAGAAGATTTGCAAAACGTTTTTTTTAAAATTGGTGCGGTTGTTTTCTTTGATTCGAAAAGAACATAGTGAGTCTAATCAACGGTATATGATGATTTGGTTTTAATACCAAAAGCTCTGATGCCAAATGTTGGATCGAAAATCTAACTTGAATCAAAATAATGTAAAGTTTTATTAAATCTTAATCTGTCATCATGTTTGAATGTTTACAATCGTTGCATATTTATACAAAATGAAAAGGTACGATCAAGAGTCGTGACCCTTGGTAAAATAACTGCAAAATGAAAAGGTACGATCAAGAGTCGTGACCCTTGGTAAAATAACTGTTAAAACAGTTGTAACCGTTTTTGTAACTGCCATTTGTAACTGTCTTTGACAGCGGGTTGGAATTACCCGGTTACTTGGGTTTCGGCCCAATAATTTATGTGAGGTTTAGCATCGCATATTAAGGTAAAATGTACCTAATAGGAGTATTATAAATATACACATTAGGTGAAGAAAACGGCATCGTTTTTGAGTGTGCTACAGTAACGGGCTGCCCCATTTTGGGCCAGCCCAATTGTTTGTTTTTTTTTAATTTGTATGCACAAAGTAGGAGTTAAAAAAATATTACAAAAGTTCTGATTTATTCAGATAAAAAAAATACCCGCGGAAAAAATTTCGATACCTTATAACTTTAAAATAATCCGATATGGTCACAAACGTACAAACCCATTATATACAAAAAAACCCATATAGCAAAAAAAAAAAAACAACACTTTTAAACTATTTAGCATGGCCCAATACTTAAGCCATATAAAAAAAATTTTACTACAACAAACGCAAGTTCGTTTTTGACTGTGGTTTTATGGCGTTTGCTACCGTAACGGGCTCACGATTTTGGTTTTTTTTTTTTTTTAATTTGTATGCACGAGTAGGAGTTACAAAAAAAAATATTACAAGAGTACCGATTTATTCAGATAAAAAATACCCGCGGAAAATATGTCTCGATGACTATTAACTTTAAAATAACGATTCATGGTCACTAAAAGTTACAAACCCATTATATTAAAAAAACCCATATAGCAAAAAAAAAAAACACTTTAAACATGAGGCCCAACACATAAGCTATATAATTTTTTTTTTTTACAAATATACAAAAAATTAGCCAAAAAAAACCCAAAAATAGCCTAAAATCTGGCCCAAAGTAAAAAAAATACAAAACGGTCCCTCAACTTTTAACTATTTACGATTTTCTTACACAAAAAATCCCGTAAAAAAATTAACAAAAAAAACACGTCAAGTTTTTATTGTTCACAACTTTTTTACATTCATCGGCCCAAAAAAAAGATATCGAACCGTCCCAAAAAAAATATTCGGGAAAAAATTAACCCGTCCCAACGCAAAAAAAAATTCCCGAATCATACAAAAAAAGGAAATATCCGGAAAAAAATTAGCCCAAAAAAAAACAACCCAAAAATAGCCTAAAATCTGGCCCAAAGTAAAAAAAATAGAAAACGGACCCTCACCTTTTAACTATTTACGATTTTCTTACACAAAAATTCCCGTAAAAAAAATTACAAAACCGTCCCAAAAAAAGAAAATATTCGGGAAAAAATATAGACTTTTCCTTGGTCTTGTCTCGTTATAAATCCTTCGGGTTGTGTGACGTACACTTTCTTCTTTTAAATCTCCATGTAGAAATGCAGATTTTACGTCAAGGTGATGTACTTCTTTCCCATTATTTGTTAGGCCGTTAATGGCAAGTAATAATTCGGTATTGTTGTCCATCCTTTTGCTACAGGTGCTAATACTTCTCAAATGTCTAGCATGAGCATTGTAAGTACCCTTTTGCTACTAATCTATCCTTATGCATGATTATGTTCCATTGTTTTGCGTATTTTCTTTGGTCTTAGAATACCCATAATTAAGTCTATAGCTTATGTCCTTTGGGTAAGATGTTTAACTCCCATGATATTGTTCTATTGATAGAATCTAACTGAACCTTCATTGCCTCAATCCATTTTTGATCGCAGATGCTTCCTTGTATTTCTGGGTCATCTTCCTACTAATAGTAAATACCTCGGTGTTCCTCGTATAAGTCACTGGTGGTTCTAAAAACCACTCAAGCCGCGTGTGGATCAAAGTGTGATGGGTGAATTCAAACTTGAGTTGAATCAAAATCACTTGAATAGTATGATTGATGTTTGAGGTGTTGGGTGTGACTTTGGGAATTACTTGTGATGAACTTGTTTGATGATGTTGTGAGGAGTTTGAGAATGTAAGGCTGAGTCCACTGTTGGTGATACATATCTACATCACATTGTTAGGAAATTGATTGGTCCTTCTTCGATTGGTTGAAATTCCTTGACATGATGTACATATTGTGGCCTCAAGATCTCCTAATCTGAAGTCAGTGCCCATTCAGGTCGTCGTTAATGAGGTCACTCTTTATAATCTTTCCAATCCATGTTGTCATTCTCGCTTAAACTTCACATCTCTAATAATACATATCTTTGTTTTGTTAGATCAAAATAATCGATAATCTTTTGAGTCCTTGTTCGTTTCCTAATATACCATTTTAGTGCTTCAATCATCTAACTTTGTCAAATGTTTGATGGTACCTTTGCATATGCTATGTAGCCAAAAACTCCTAATTTTCAAGTTTGGCTTTCTTGTTTAATGTGCATCATATGTAGTGATGTCTTTAGTGCTTTTGTAGGAATACTAGTTTAAATGTATATTGCTTGCCTAACAGCTTCAGCCCAAAATTTTTATGTTCATTTGTTGCTTTTAATCATACATCTAGATTGTGGACATGATTGACCTATTTCTTCTTTCGACTACTCCATTTTTGTTTGTGGCGAGTAAGTGCAGTAAAGTTGTCGTGCTATGCGTTTTCCTTAGCAGTAATTGCGTGAATTCAATTTGATGTGAATCGCCTCTCACTCAGATCTTTTCTCAACATTTTCATGTTTGTTCTTAATTCGTTCTGTTGACTTCTTATCTAACCTTGAGAATATAAAGCTTATCACTTCGTAGTTTAAGAATTAGACCCACATAAATCTTGAAGTAATCGTCTACTAACAGAATGAGTGTATTTCTTTCCAGATGGTTGTTGGTGGTGTGACTGGTCCAATAAATCTCCCATATACTAATCATATAGTGAGGTAGATCTAGCTTTTGCTTTTTTAGAAATGGCGCTCTACTATGTTTTCCAATTAAACAAACATCACAAACTTGTGTTGTATGTTTTAATGGTTGTTAATTCCTTGAACTAAACTCTCTTTGAGCTATGAAACTAGTGACTCAAAGTTTAGGGTGTCCTAGTCTGCGTCCATAACCATGTTTCTTCCTTTAAGTTTGCAAGGTAAGCAGACATGTGGTACACTAATCTCCAGAATTTGCCTTATATAGTCAGTTTCTCTGTCGTGTAACTTTCATGAAGATTTTGTTATCCATGTCATAAAGACGGAATTCGTATACGTCTTCCAAATACTACTTTACAACCACTTTTCAACAGTGAATTATTCTCAAGTCTCAAGAAGTGCTCTTTAAGTCAGGAAGTAATAAACGTGTGATACTAATCTGTTGCTCTCATCATCACATGTCATAAGAATTGAACCTTTCCTTTGATCTCTATGTATGAACCATCTCCGAATCTTACTTTTCCACTAACCTTCTCATCTAATTCTTTGAAGTGTTCTCTCACTCCAGTCATGTGATTACTAGCTCCGTTGTCTAAGTACCATAGACTATCCATATTTGTCTCTTTATATCCTACATCTTCTTCATGTAGCGAGACCTTTTGTTCTTCATCTTCTAATATTGCCATTAGTAAGGTTGGTTCTAAATCTTCTTCAACGAGGTTAGATTGCTCGTTTGGTTTGTCCCTTTGAGGACATTTAGGTGCAATAGCCTAGTCTTTTTGCATTTGTAGCATTGTGAATTACTAGTATCATAACTGATTTTCTTGAAGTATCTCTCATATAATTCTTAATGAGAGAAGTTTTTCTATTACTCCATCTTTCGTCTCTTCCATAAAAATCTCGATGTTACTTCCTTGTGAGAATTTATGTTTTCCACGTCCACGTCCTCTAAAATACTTTCCTTTATTCTCATGTCGTGTGAACATCAATTTCTCTTGATTGTCCACTTGTTTGCCTCTCTTATACTTAATTCTTTCTTTATAAGTCTTAAGTCTTCCAATTGCTTCTCTAAGGTCATTCATCTAGTCAGAGTATTAGCTCTATGACGGCAACTATTTTGGCAGAATCCTATCGGGTACAACATTTAATAGTTTACGTACTAGTGTTTCATCTTCCATTGTATGCCCTAGACTGGCTGCTTTGTTTACTATGGTTGTTAGTTTTGCGGTGAAGGTGTCGAATGTCCTCGTCGTCCTTCAAGTGTAATATCTCAAATTCGGATTTGAGTGTTTGCCACCTTGCATGATGGACTCTTTCTTCTCCTATGAGTCTAAGTTTTTAAGGACATCCTCATATGGCTTTCGCGGTATTTGTGTTTTGTGATTAGAAGCAATTGTTTCTTTCTGAGGTAAGCTTGGTAGAGGAATGCGATAACGAGTTTTGTCTTTTTGTTATCTGCATGATTTTTCATTGGATTCTATCATTTCCCATAAACCATTTTGCTTCTAGAATAATTATTTTTGCATTCGAATTGCCCAAAATGAGTAAGCGAGGTTTTAAAATTGTACATTGGGAATTTGGGGTGTAGTGCAGTACTTGTAACTTCCTTTTCAAGTTAATCTCCACTTTCTTTCGTCATATATCGAGGATATGAAATAAAATCTCCAAAAAAAAATACCTAACACTAATGGTCGTATTTTGTGGTGAGTACTCTGGTTTTGTCCTTACAGGCATCAATCTTAACGGGGACAGTTTTCTCGAAAACTATCCGTGGTGAATTTTATAGATTCACAACAATAACCTAAGGTTAATTACTTCTTAAAATTATCTTCTCTCGATATAGTAATGTAGTGTAAGTACTAAGCTTACGTATATATTGTCTAATCTATGGTTTTAGGAAAAAGTTACTAGCTTAAAATATGGGGTAACCTATTATAAAATCCTAAAACTATAAGTCACATATAACTAATATCTGATTATATAGAAAATGAAAAAGTGGAGGGGTTTTTTTGTAAAACCTGTTAGGGTTAATTATATAACCGTGCCCTTTCCTCTCTCTCTTTAATTTTTATCCGCCCCATTTTTGTGTGTGGAGATTCGTCTCCTTGGGGTCTGAATTTACAAACTTCTTCTCTTTTTGGTGGTTTTGTTCCTCCAATAGAGATGGCGATTTAGTCGCTCTTTTTCTTCTTGTTGTTCTAACCAACAATTCACTCAAATTAATTGTGCGAAAATTAGGGTTTCGCTACGATTTGAGGGGATCTGATAAAACCGCCGCAAAAATTGGGTTTTCTTTGATAAACTAGACTCGGGGATGATTTCTATTGAGGGTTTCGAATATTGAATCTTCAAAAAAGGTGTGTTTGTTCCTCTTTTGATGATTTTAAATTTTCTGTCCCTTTTTGTGATGACTTCGCGTTATCCAGATTATGTGGTTCTTTTTTGTTTTTCGAATTCTATGAAAGTAAATAAAACTGTGCCTGTGCATAACCCTTAATTTGATTCTGGGTTATTTCTTTTCGTTTATTGTGTTCTTGACACAAGAATTTGGCCAAATGGGTGAAACCCCTTTTGTTTCCAGTGAATGTTCACTTGGCGGCAATCGTTGGATTCGCCCGATACAAGCACAAGATGATTCTTGATTGTGTTTGTATGATTTGCAAAACATTTTTTTTTGAAAAATTGGTGCGGTTGTTTTCTTTGATTCGAAACGAACACAGTGAGTCGAAATCAACGGTATATGATGATTTGGTTTTATAAAAGCAAATGCTCTGAATGCCGAAATGTTGGATCGAAAATCTAACTCGAATCAAATATATACCAGAAATGTAAAGTTTTATTAAATCTTAATCTGTCATCATGTTTGAATGTTTACAATCGTTGACATATTAATAACATAAATGAAAATTACCGATCAGAGTCGTGACCCTTGGTAAAATAACAAGTTAAAACCTTATCACTTTTTGTAACTGCCATTTTGTAACTGTCTTTAGCAGCGGTTTGGAAATACCTCGAAAAAACCCCCCGAAACGTAAAAAAAATTATTCGAGAAAAAATTAGCCCCGCCGCAACGCGCGGGTTCTTTTGCTTGTTTTCTATATTAGCCATGTGTTTATCTGCGAGCTTATTGCTATGTAAGTTTCGTGCATTTGTCTTTCTAAGATATAGAGTCAGAATTACTACCTTTGATAATATAATTGTTCCCATCTGAAAGTGTTGTTGTGATGTTTGATACTTTCTAATTTCATTGTTGTTTTTGTAACAAGTATTGCGAACTTGAGCTAACTGCTATTATCGTATCTATTGTAGCCAACTGATTGAACACACTATGATGGAGATTTAAGCAATCGCAGGTATGCATATGGAGATACTATGAAAATAAAAAGGTACGTTGTAACTTCCCCTTAATTAATACATCATTTCCAGAAAGAATTCTTAGCAAATTTATGAAACATTCATCAGTAGTATAGTAACATTTGAAGTTCATAAAAGAAGACCCATAACGTATCATGTTTCTTCGGATGAATCTTTAATGCTTCATCCAATTTCCATAACACAACTACAAAATCAAAATGAAAATAGCAGAAAATAAGCAGCTTAATAAGCTACCCCAAAACCCCCATTCCAACATGCTTACTTCAAAATGCAATAAAATATAAATATGTTATAAAAAATTATCGGAAAATAAGCAGCCT
>BQNB010128603.1:6510-19254 GCA_026074375.1 Tanacetum coccineum
GTTATAAGTTACATGTTTGTCATCACCAAAACATGAAGAGAATGTATAGATTAAATATCGCAATATTTCTACCAACACTCCCCAAATGAGTATCCCCAATGTATCCTTAGCACCTCATGCCTCATTGACCTGAGAAAACATGCTTTAAAACGTCAACATAAAGTTGGTGAATTCATAGATTTATGTAAATATAATGTGGAACCACAAGATTTCCTCGTGATTATGCAACTTGTGCACCCATCACAAAATGAAATTACGTTTCCCTAAGTTCATGACACTGAAGCTCGATATGCATGAATGCAATATAAATATTGCCACATTGCCCGTGATGATGTTCAACCCAAAACATCCCAAATCCGATATGGTATACATCCGTTGGTTCACTCCGTGACACCAGTGAGAGCTACTCACCCAAATGGGAATGTCAATCCCAAATAGATCTATTTATAACATTCGCGCTCACACAAAGTATTTGACAGTTCATGATAATGGGCTCAAAGGGTTATCTCTACTTAGGCAAACACGTAATCATGATAAAATATACACTTGCGTCCAATTTGTAAAACAATGCATGTATCTCACCTCAAAAGTTATAAATCATTGATATAGTAAAACATTGGGGCTATGAACTCACCTTAGTAAGTAGTCCTCCATGAATGGTAATATACCGTAATTGTAACAAGCGGCACCGGTACACGACCTAAATAGTATGGCAAGTCTTAGTCTACAAGTTTGTGCTTAGGGCTCAATTTGTGAGTTTGGAATAGCTTTGCAAGTTCATACGTGGTCATGTCTTTATAGCTTGTGTGGCGGTGCTTAAGTTGGAAAGTTTTTCTAAATGTTGATCTAGTCAGTGCCCGAAGGTATAACTATATACAAGTGTGTATATACGCATACATATATACAATGTGAAATATTATTTGTCGTAAGTGTTCGCTCTTGGAAAAGTATATGACTACATACGAATTTTATTTTATTTATTATCATCAGGTTTTGTTGTTAAACTGTAAGAATAAGATAGGGAATTTTGACAAGATGTTGGCATCATGACTCGATTGTGGTTAATAAGTTTTCCTCCATATTATTATTGGTGGCAATATTTACCATACAAATCCAGAATTCTTAACATTTGGTTTTGTGTTTACCATAAAAAAAAAAAATATCATTTTTGGTTCTAGTGACTGAGGCCTCAATAAAGTTAATAAGCTTATACGAGCCAATTTAAGTTTTAAAAAAGATACCTTAAATAGTCACACACAAATAGCTTGGAATTAAGCATTTTGAAGGTGTTAGGCCTTCGGCCCAGTTTAAACTAGATTCGGAAACAAGCTAAACCAAGTCGAATAGGTTTTTATAAAATCATTTTAGTCTCGTTAAGTTACTTGATTTGCGAATAAGCACTTTAGAAACTTTATCTTATAAATAAGCACTACAACTACCAATGGGGCCTTATGGCCCATTTAAGGGTTCAATGATGTTTATGTGAACAAGTCGTTTCATTTTAAGCTCAAATAAGAAATGTTAAGTTATGGTTAGGTTCTAAATAAGCACAATTTTTGTTTTATTATTAAGCCATTTGAGTCTCGGGTTGGGCCTTATGGCCCATTTGTGGCTCGATGTAGTTTTTAAAACATAAGACAAGTAGTGCAAGTTCATTAAACACTTGCTTAGGTTGTTTTAGGTTTTGAAAATCAATATCGAATATAAATAAGCACTGTGTCCCATAAGTTCTAGCCAAATAAGCCAACGCGAAGGACCCCTTGGCCCAACAGTGGGTTTATAGACCTATTGTAGCTCAATGTGCATTTGTCCAGGCCTAAACCAAGTCAAGTGAAGTAACTATTTTAGGAATCATATTGATTAGGCTGTGATGTTACCATACGTTTGAGTATTCTTTTCCAACAGTGTGCCAACTTAAGGTAATATAAGGTTTTTCTTGTCTCTTTCATTTTCTTAACGTTAAAATGACTTGAATAAGCTTCTAGTTCATATATGAGTGTCGAATGAAAAACAAAATAAACCAAATGAGCTCTAGCTTACTCGTGAACTCTTGTTTAACGTAAACATGAGTACTTAAGCACCACACAAGCGATTACGACATGGTTCTAACAAATGTACTCAAGCCGAACCACATTCCACATGGTTCATTTCATAGCTTTTTCTTTTAAAATGATCTTGCTTGTGAAGTGATAACATGAAAGCAAGCCTTAGGGTATGATAAGTTAATGCATGCACAAAGCTTAGGTTTTTAGTAAAACTTACAACTCTTTGACGTGGTTTGAATAGGAAGGGTAGCGAAACCAAGATGAAACCCTTGTTTCTAAGTCTTGACCTGAGAACCCTCTTCAAGCTTAACCTTAAATCCCTTCTTGAGCCCTTGACTTACAACCCTAACTCTTGAAACACCCTTTGAAATGCCTTAGCTTGAAACACTAGTGGTTGTTATATGCTTATACTTTGTTAAGAATCAAAACTATAGGACAACCCTAATAGTTTACTGTGAGCCATAGGTGAGTTAGAAAGGAACAAGAGAGAAGTTTATTTGCTAGTGAATGAATGAGAGTGTGTATATGCTAGCTAATGTATGACTTCCATTTTATAGCATGAGTTAGTGTTTTACTTCCTTAAACTAACTAGGGTTATTAGGATCGGTTAAGGGTACAATGCAAAAGAGTTCTCCTCCTATCTAGGCAATATAGATGCATGAGATTAGTTCTAGGGTACTATGATTTGACAATCTTTAGAAATATGTGCATAGTAAGTGTCCTTTTGGTCCTAGGTTTGGTTTCGTATAGAAATAAACAAGTGAATTTTGTATATTTACCATGTGTTTTATTTACATGTGGATCTGGCTCTCATGTTTGTTAGTTGATAAAATAAGTTAATTTTGGGCATTGGCTATAAAAATGGGTATTCGTTTGAGTATAGATAGGTATAGGTAATTCTGGGTATGCCTAAATGTAATTCATTGCGAAACGTAAACGTTTTACGTAACCAATAAAAATAAAATGTGTACAATTATAAAGTATACTCATAATAATTATATAACACTTGCTTGATGTAAACTATGACTTGTTTGGTGTCCGTTTATATTGAACGTGGATTTTTAGTTTTACGCGATTTAAATATTTGATATAATTAAAAGCGAACGCGTAAAACTCTAAAAATAATAATGATAATAATTGAGTCAGGAAATGACCTAAAAATGAGAAATGTTACAGTGTCCACCCGTTAGAAGAGCCTTGTCCTCAAGGCTCAAGTTGCAACACTTGTCAAAGGTACAGGTTTAGTGAAAAGATGTCGATACTTCTTTTGAAATTGGTCTTCACGTCCCCATGTGAACTCAGGACCCCTCCTCGAGTTCCATCGAACCTTGACAGTTAGGATACGGCTTTTCTTCAACCGTTTGACTTCTCGATCCATGATCTCTATGGGTTCTTCCATAAAACAGAGCTTGTCACCCACGTGAAGTCCTTCCAATGGAATGGCTAATGGTTCGTCAGAATGACATTTCTTCAAGTTAGATACATGAAATGTATTGTGAACCTTGCTCAACCCTTGAGGAAACCCAAGCTTGTGAGCAACGGATCCAACCTTTTCTAGCACCTTGAAAGGTCTAAAATATCTAGGGTTTAACTTCCCCCGTTTGCCAAAATGTACGACCCCTTTCCAAGGTGAAACTTTAAGCATAACTTTATCCCCAACTTGAAACTCCATCGGCTTACACTTTAAATCGGTGTAACTCTTTTCTTGATATCGTGCGGCTTGATTTCTTTGTTTGGTTCTGGATGTACTTCTCAGGGGTCAATTGATATTTTTTTGTTACACAGTGAGTTGAAGATCTAAACATGACCCACAAACAGGCGGTGGAACGACTTTTTGTTCGGTAAAGTGCCTCGAGTGGTGTTGCCTTGATGCTAGCGTAGATAACTATTGTTGTAAGAATAACTCTTATAATCTAGTGGCAAATGTTTAACACACCATTTCTAAATCGATCCACATAATGCACGGTAGCACACCTCTAGTGTTTGGATTAGTTCTCTTCGCTTTGTTCCACCAGTTTGTGGATGGTATGCGGTACTCTATCCCAAACTAGTACCCGAAAGCCTTCAAAAGTGATCTTAGGATTTTGATGCGAATCTAGGGTCAACGATCCGATCACAAATGATCGAGGAAGGATCTTCCATGCTCATGTCTACCTCCTTTAGGTACATTCTCGCAATTTCCCTATGGAATTTGTTTCTCTCATTGCTTTTTGCTGCGTTAAGAGGCAGACTGTAAGTCGTCGTTCAACAATCACCCAATGGTGTCAATAACTTGCGAAGACTTAGGAAGCTTTTGTGAAAAAATCCATAGTGATATTGTCCCACTTCCATTGAGGTATATCGGGTTGCACCAACAATCCCGATGGCCTTTGGTGTTCAGCTTGACCTTAGCACAAGTCAAACATTTGCTAACATAGGTGGCGATGTCGGCCTTCATATTGGGCCACCAATATAGCTTTTTCATGTCCTGATTAATTTTATTCTGAATCCGGAGATGGATTGCAGTATTTTAATTTGTGGGCTCGTGATGATCACAGTCATTATGACACCATAAACATGGCACCTACTACCTGCATTTTAAGCATAGAGTTTCCATCGGCACGGGGTTCAACCTTTTCTTCAGTATATCCTTCCTGATCATTCTACCTACGTCTTCCTTCTTGATGTTCTATGGTTTATGTGCTTCTATTTGAGCTTCTAAAATTTGTTTGGGGCGATCCAAACCAATAGTCATGACTAAGACTCGAACCCGTAATGGCTTATTTCATTCTTTACAGCTTTAAGGCATCAGCCACTATGTTTGCTTTCCTCGGGTGATAACGAATTTCACAATCGTAATCACTGAGCAACTCTAACCAACGACGTTGCCTGATGTTCAGCTCCTTTTGTTCAAGTATGTGTTGTAAACTCTTTTGACCATGCCCTCATGAACACCGTTACTGTTGGTTTTGTATATGTAGGTGTCTCCAATATTATCGAGCAAAACACCCACGGCACAATTTCTAAAATCCAAGAGTGGTATAATTTTTCTCATGAATCTTCAACTGTCGTGATGCGTAAGCAGTGACCTTCTCGTTTTGCATCAACACCGCACCCAATCCTTTATGCGACGCATCACAATAAACAATGAAGTTCAAATGTTTCCAAGTTTTAGTGCACGAAATGATGTTCAAATAAGTCTCGTTTCCTTGACTGCTTCCGTCACCATTGACAATTAAGGTTTCACTTCCCTAGGGAATACGAATGATTCTTATCGCCATCATATAGCTATTATGGCATGATACATTGCAACGAATCCTTTCCAATATATGACGTCAAACTTCCAAGTTCTACGGGCATCAGGTCGATGTTGAACGGATGATTTAGTGAATTCTCTAATGGCGAGCAAATTTGATAGCGAATTTTCCTAGGGCGACTAGTGATGTGTCTTGGCTTTTCGGATTAGGATTTGGTATAAAATGATGTCAACTTTATAGTAAGATGGAGTAAAGGTCTGCTTAGTTGCCATGGTTACTAATTTGATTTCTCGAAGTAAACGCGTTTTACGAATACGCACACAAAACTTTGTTTTTTAAGGATGTAAGTAAAAATGGATTTTTGACAAATTTACATGTTCGACTACTCTTCTGGCATGGAATCAGTCCTTCCTAAATTATACAGAGGTTATCAGCTATGTATATTTGAGGCCTAACGATGTGTGCTCATTTTAAGTCCATATTGTGTTATGTATAAAGAAGAAATATCAAAGAGTTTTTTATAAGATGGACAAATGATTCACAAGGTGGTGTAAGTTGTTGATAGGATGGCAATTAAATGGTTTGCGAGAAAATCGTATGATGGTTTACAAGACAATAGCTAGATGACTCATGGGGTGTCAATAAAATAATTTATGTGATAACAAAAAAAATGGTTTCATAAGGTAAGAACGAGGTAATTCATAAAGTGATCGTAACGTAGTTTTTTAAGATGACTGTGAAATAGTATATAAGATGTCAAGAAGGTTATTTATAAGGTATTCGTGAATATGATAAGACAAGTTTTAAAATGTTAGTTTATTGACGATGGTTGGGTTCATAATTTGTTCAACGATAGTAAGATGGTTTGCAAAATGATAGTTTATCAATCGATAGTGAGGTAGTTTATTAATGACATCGACTTTGTTTATGAGGGCGAATACTAAAATTGTTTATGAGGTGGTATCATAATAATTTTTCGAAGGGGGAAATGGTGGAGACATTTAAAGTGTAACGTTAAGTGGGGCGATTAGTCCCGACACGATAGCGAGTGACCATGGAGTGAGTCAAGGCGCCATAAATCAATAAGAATAAACTGTTGTGAATAACAGTTACATCCGAGATCTAAAACCATCATCAAAAATCAATTATACCAAGAAACCCTTGAATAATAACAATACTTGAAGATCGTATTGCATACCAAAAAGGTAGAGAGGACGATCATAAAGATTGTTATAGCAATTTAACTCCAAAACCCCATAAAACTTTTACCACAAATCTGTTTCTTGAAATTTAGGGTTTTAGGGTTTCTTCAAAAACCTTGTAGATCCTAGATCAAGAGCCCTATGGCTCTGATACCAATTGATAAGATCGTTTTAAACTCATCTAGGATCGTTTTACCAATAACAATTGTAACAATTATGCACAGCGGAATTAAACAAACACAATTGTTATTGAACAAGGTTTTTCATTGAACGATTCCTATTTACCCCAACCTATAACATGGGGCTACACCAACTACTATGGTGTACTAACTAACTAACTAACTAATATACAAAGCACACACACTTTGTAATCAGACTCTCATTGGAGAAGTCTGTGTTTTCTATGGATGGATGGATGTAAAACCTATGAGTCTATGTCTCTTTATATAATAGAGACCATAAGACGTTACAAAGAATTCTAATCAAACACATTAATGCTATTAATTATCATTAAGTCCATCATTAAGTTACATCTTGTAACTTCCCAATCATTAAGTCCTTCTTTAAGTTACATCTTGTAACTTCCCAATCTGTCGATTAAGTCCTTCTTGTTTCATTCTTTTGTTCTTTTGTCTCATCAAATCTATAATTCCCAACAATCTTCCCCTATTTGATGATGACAAAACAAACAATGTTCTTGCACGAACTTCATCATAAAGCCTAAGCTTCCCCTGAAGTTGAGATGTAATCATCTCCCTGAATGAAACAATGCTTCCCCTTGACTTAAGATCTTCTTGAACATGTCACCACAATACAAAGTTGCAAATCACGAATCTTCTGTAGTCTTCTTCCCCTTTTTGTAATCATCCAATAGGGGTCTTCAGTAGATAAGCAACTTGTAAACACTTCCCCTCAAGTGGTACATGTAGATGGTTAAACAATTAAACAATAAGCTTCCCCTGAAACCCATATGTTTACCATCTCTTGAATCTCGAACTCTGTAGGCTCTATGTAATGATTACTGATGAAGAAAACTGAGTATAACAAATTTGTTGAAGAAGTTGAATTTCCCAAACTTGTGTCTTATGTCTTGCACTATCCACGTGACGTCGAACTTATAAGTAAATCTATGAAATATAAGTAGACCGCAACCTCTTGACAAAATCCTCATCTATATGAGACACTGAGCACAACAACGTAACTCCTTAAAGTGATAGCAAGTGTGAGCATTAAGCACCATAAGAAAAATCACACACCCTTGCTAGATTCGTCAAGTCTTCGTCACACCATTGTAAGCACGAACAAGTTATCTTAAAAGCCAACCACAACTTTAAGATATGATAAGACACGCACCTGTGAAACTCAACTACGACATCAAATAAGCAATATTCGATTTTCTTCATAATCACCTCTTCAATAAATCTCCAAATACGAGCCATTATTATCTTCCCCTTAAACGAAGCATTTGAGATTCAAATCCATCCAAAAATATGCACTGTACGATATCGTCTTCACATCCGAGAACCAAAAATTACGCTCTGTCCGATATCGAACAAAGCTAGCAGTATAAACTAACTTCTCGGATGAAACTAGCAGTACCTTCGAACATAACAGCAATTGTTACTGATCTGTTGCCAATTTGTTACTAAACTGGTTCTCTTTCCTCTTAAAGCGGTTAGCGACAGAATATTTGTCACTACACTGTTGCTGATTTGTCACAAACTCCAGTAGTACTAAATTACATGTGAGCAGCATAAAGTATCAACTTGGCAAGAGTAAATAACCTTATCAGTATTAAATGGGTAAAGCTGGTAGTACTAAAATAAACAAACAGTAGTAGTAATCTTTGAAGTCAACATTACCACGAATACGCACCAACATATTCGAGAACAGTTATGGATATGCAATCTAATCCCTAAAAATTAGGGATTCACATACCAACCACGTATCATATCCCATAAAATCAAAACGTGCTATGATTAACTTTTGCCATAATACCTTCTATAAACCACTAACATCTTTTCCATAATACTCGCATCATACTAAAATTACTGCCACAATTTACGCAACCCATAAACAAGTATTATACCCACGTCCAAACAGCATATAATTAATCCATAAGGCCCATACACATATATCATTATTTAACACGTTTCATAGCAATAGTAGAAACTAAAACAAACCACAGCAGTACAAACCAAATATAGCGAGCAGTACTAAACATGCTTTCAAAACCACATATCCCATAAACCATAACATGTACACACTGCTGTACTTATCAATTCAAGAACCATACGCACATCTGATATTGTACTTCAGAAACATTCCCATTCCACCAGTACTAACAACACAAATAATGTACAAGCAGTACTAAAAGTATAGTGAGCAGCACAAATCCTTAATCCAGCAGTATTAATGTCACCATGACCTTGTTGGTAGTATTAAGTTGCTTTTAATGTTAGCAGAGTTTATAAGGCTAGTCGCATAAAGTATCAATGTTGCTTGAAGCCATAAACACCATACCTTATGTCGATATAAGTTAATACTCATAAACTTGAGTCTTCTTGTTGTGACATATGTGGCAAACCCTTTTTTTTTTTGGTTTTCAAAACCTGTTTTTTTTATTTTTTGTTGTCGCTCATTTACCGAATTAGGGTTTGAAAACCCTAATTTTCACCGAATCATATCATGAGCAGAAAAACCAAAAACCCTACTTTTGCCGAATTCCTGTCATCTTGATGTCGTGTACCAGCAATCATATTTTCATTCTCTAAAATCACCAAAATCACCAATACACCAAAAAAATCATACCTTCTTTTTCCTTCATAGCATGACATCAACAAACCTCGTGGATCCTAGATCGAGAGCCACGAGGCTCTGATACCACTTGTTGAGAATCGTTTTGCTCATCTAGGATAATAATAACAATGATTGATAACACGCAGCGGAATAATAAAGAAAACAATCAAAGTTATCACAAGGTTTTTCATTGAACGATTTCCCTATTACCCCAACTATAACTTGGGGCTACACCAACTAACTATGGTGTACTATTCGACTTTAATCAGTCGACTACGCTATCTAGATAACTAACTACGGTGTACACACACACCCCTTTTCTACTCGACTCTCATCAGTCGATGTTTCTATGGATGGATCTCTAAAACCTATGTCTATGATATCTTTATATAGGGAGAGATCATGACTTACAAAGGAAGTAAATCAATAGATAAGGAAACTATTTAAATTACATTAAACCACATTAATATATTTTTTAATCATTATTCTGTAGAATATTTGATCAAATCTTCATATTTCTCCACCACCTTGTAGAGTTTTATAATGACGACTTTGATCCTTTTGTTTCATTCTTTTATTCATTTTGTCTTATCAAATCAAGAATCCCAACAGTTTGTTTTTAAGTTTGAAATTTTGAGCATAAGCCCATTCCTAGCTTATCTAAATCTGTTTGAGGTTAGTTTTGTGTTTTAAGCTTATTTGATAAGCTCTTTTGAGGCTGCAAATAAGCCTTTTCTCTTTGGAATGGAAACCAAAAAAGAGCACTCTTTGTAATAAGCCCTTTTCATGTGCCTGTTTCATAGCTTATTTTAATTTCAAAATAATTTTTAAATGTTGATTATTATAGCTTATTGGATAAGCTTTTCAAAGCTATAAGCTGCTAAGCCATAATGATCCATCATCTAGCTTAAAATAAGCTAAAAAGTGCCTGTTGGAGTGTTTGGTTGCCAGTTTTGAGCCAAGAAAGAGGAAACATAAAAAAAAAAAAAAGGGAAAAAAGCTCAGCTGCTTATTCAAGCTTCTGACTTATACATTGCTTTAATATAGATTTTTCTTTTTATGCTTATTAGTTAGGGATTAGTCACTTTACTATTTCCTTAGGGTAGAGCTTATTTGCCTTGTAGCTTAAAATTTTAAGTTAACAAGCCCTTAAGTCCTTTTTAGGGTCCATTTTAGCTTAGCTTAGCTTAATCTATTGCCTTTATTCTTGACCAAAAAAGCTTATTAGGTGTATTGTAATTACATGGTCAGCTATTGTTCCTTTTCATTGCTTACTTTAGTCGTAAAAAGGCCACAGTTATCCCCCTATAATGACTTAGTATAAAAAAAGCCAAAACTGCATTTTTAATTGCTTAATTTCCTGGCTTATTTCAAGTTTCATGAAAAGTTGTTTTTACTAAGGTTGCTTATTTTTATGTCTTTTATAAGTTTTTAAAAGAAAAGGTAAAAAAAATGTTTTATAAAAAAGGAGAGGCATGGGGGTCGAACCCATGACCTCTCCCTTTACACATATACGTCCTAACCAAACACACACTAACCATTGGCACCAGTAGGGCCATCTGGTTAAGTGTCACACACTTAATCTTTTATAGTCTTTTAGGCCCTTTAAGCTTTCAGCCATATTTAGCTTATTTCCAGCTTATTTATAAGCTGTTTTTCAAAACTAGTATTTTTCCTGCATTCTACATAACTTAAAGTATTTTCCTGCATTTTTTAGATTTTTCCCATTTCATTTACTATTTTTAATTATTTTTTTTTAAAAACAGTTTTTAAATCATAAAAAATTAAATAAAAATCAAAAAAATATATTTCTTTTTTTTTAATTCTTTGGTCAATTAGGATTAGTAAAACCATATTTGCATCCGTAGGTCAAATGAAAATTTGGTTATTTTAAAGACATGTTTTTAAATCCCGTTCTCCGTTTTCTCACCGCGGTTTTAACTTAATTGCCTTCATGTTTTAGTTCCCGAGACTTAGATTTACTTGCCCATGCTTCTATATGTTTCCCTGTAGAATTAGTTTTTCATTTATTGCCTTTATGCTTCCCGTAGTTTTAGTGTTTAAATTCTCGGTGCCTTTGCTTGTTTTTCCCGAATTTAAGTATACCTAGTTAAATTTTATAATCTCCCGCAAATTTTAGGAAAACCAATACATCTTATGATATATTCAAGATAAATCCCAAACCGTAACTCGATTTCCCATCACTCCTCTTAGAAGACACCGGGAGATTTTTGATTTTACTTTGGTCAAAAGTAATTTTCTAGAATCTTTTGGAATACGTATATTATAATTGATATATAATTACCCCTAAAAAGAGCTAGTTATCATTTTGGCGCCGCTGTCGAGGATCGAACCAGGGCCACCTGCGTGACAGGCGGGAATACTTACCATTATACTACAAATTTTTCAACGTTTTCCAATCCTCTCTTCGACGATTCTACCTCTAGTGATGACGAGTCAAGTCATGAGGAGGTTATTCATGATAATGATGTTTAAACTATTCGAACCATCTTTTTGAACTAGACGAGGAAGATTATTCTTCAAGGTCTGAAATGCTTCTTCCTCTTTTTTGCCCCACTCATACTTTTGGTTTTTCTGAGTTAGCGAAGTAAGGGGTTTAGCAATCTTGGAGAAATTCACGATGAAACGCCTATAAGAGCCAGCTAATCCAAAAAACGATCGAACTTCCGACAGCGTTGTAGGAGCTTTCTAATTCTTCACCGCCTCTATTTTACTTGGGTTCACGTGAATACCACTCTAGTTAACCACGTGTCTAAGGAAATGCACTTCCTGTAGCCAAAACTCGCACTTGGAAAACTTCGCATACAACTTCTCCTTTCTCAATAACTCCAACACCAACTTCAAGTGAACTTCATGCTCTTCCTTCGTCTTTGAGTAGATCAGAATGTCATCAATGAAGACAATGACAAACTTATCTAGATACGTGACTCGCCGAAACTCACACCTTAAAATCTATCTATATATAATATAAATACAACAAAGGATCAGAATCCGCGAGACCAAGTAAACCGGAAGTAGTATAGAGTGTTCCCGGGTCGTTATGTCCCAACGAGGCTAGAGATGGAAAATCGAAAGACGATTGATGATTTGTGTTAGAATGTCACAAGGAATGATTGGGCACTAAAACTGATAAAAATAAGCAAAAGCACATAAAAATAGCAAAGAGAATAAGCTGGAACAAAAACAAAAGCTAGAAATGGTAAAAACACTTAAAACTTCTACACTAAGGCACGAATAAGCTCAAATAAACTTAAGACAAATCAAATAAGCTAAACTAACTCTAAATAAGCAAATACAAAAAGCAATTAAGCTAAATTAAACAAGATAAACACAACAGTACTAACAACAGTACTAACAGTTTTAACTACCAGTACTAACTTAGAGTTAGTACTGCTAGCGTGGAGTTAGTACTGTTCCTAAAATGAACTAGCAGTACTAACT
>BQNB010128604.1:0-14746 GCA_026074375.1 Tanacetum coccineum
TTAATGTCAAATGTAAGTACTCTTACTCATGATGTGCTGAAGATTGAATGAGTGTTATAGTTGACACGTACTATTTTGATCAAGAGTACAGATCATTATGCCGTGTATAAGCAAACAATCTCTGAGGCTTGATATCATAAACAATGTGTGTCTTAAGTAAACTAGGAAAATGATGGTATTAGGTTAGTGAGATTCGTTCCAAACCACACACACAAACAAGTATGTGTAATTAAGAGGCAAATACAATTATAGTATAGTAGTATACGTATTCCAAAATTAAAGAAGATTTCTTTTGAAACAAAGCAATTCCTAAAATCTCCCTCTTTGTCCTCTGGCGAAGTTATATAGAAAGTTCGTCTATTCGTGATCGCTTATTTGAATGTTTAAGAGAATTTGATTGGTTTCTGAAACTCTAATAATAAAATCGGATAAAAACATACAAAAAAAGTAAACAACTAAGCAATTAAGAATAACTAGGAACGAAAACGCTAACGGGAAATATAAAAATGCAACAAATAAGCAATATCTCAAGATTAAACCCTACGAACGTAAATTTAATTGCCTTAAACCTCAAGTATGATAAGGAAAATTGATAAAAAAGAATTTTATTTTGTATTTTTATTTTATATTTAATTTTTTTATGATTTTTTTAAAGTTTTTAAAATAATAAAATGCTAGAAAAATACTAAGGTTTAATGAAAATTTCATGAAAAATCCTGCGAAAAAGTAGCATTATATCTAGAGAATGTATGAGAAATTACGAAGCTTCGAAGATAAGTCAAAACAAAAAACAGGGAAAGAATTCATATCAGCACTCGAAGTGCTTTATGGTAAAAGGTCAAAAAGTGTTTAAGTTATATTTTGAATCACCCTTGGGACGTAAAAGTCCACAAGGGCGCAGATGGTTTTGTGAGGTTATTTTTTAAAAAGAGAGTTGAATAGGTTTTGATCAGGGGTTCGGCCCTGCTCCATCCAAGACTTCCCATTTTCCCCCTCTTTTTTTTTATTTTGAAAACTTTTTAATCCAATACTTATAAATACGATGATTCGATTAACACTTTTGTAAAAGAAACTTTATTGAGAAAACTACTTAATAAGCTAGAAAAAGCTTTTTATGACAGATTAATACTTAAGAAAGTTTTTTGCTTTTTTCCACTAAACTTAATGACTAATGAGCTTGAATAAGCACAACCCAACATCGCAAATAAGCTAAAAACACTTTAAAACCTAGTCTAATAAGCAAAACTAAACACTATATTAATCAAATCAATAGAGCCATACGCTTTAAATAAGCACAAAGCACTTTTGCTCAAAACATATTTCCCAAACGACAACAAGGCAACTTTTGAGTTTTAATTTATAAGAAGTAGATAGAACCTATGGCATAGTGGGCTTATACAACAAAAACTTTGAACCTCCAAACGATTCTAAAACTCAATTAAAAAGAATTTTTGAAAATCAAATATGCATAGAAAAAGTTGATGTGAAAAAGCTACTCTATGTTATTTTTTGGATTTTTTTCGTAATTGTAAAACTCTCAAAAGACTAATTTGTATAACATAAACAATATCCCTAATAAGCTAATTAATCTAAAATAAGCCCTAATAGATCTAATTTAGCCCTATTAACTACTTGTCCCTAAGGTTTCAGAAGCCAAATCCTTAGCTTAGAGTTGCTTAATTCTTGATTGAAAAAAGGCTTTTAGGATATTTTGCTTGCTGATCATTTGACCATTCTTAAACCAAAACTTAAAACAACAAATGCAGACCTAAATGATGTTGTTTCAAAACCACCGTTTAAAAACCAAAACATGAGCATTTTTGATGCAACAAAAGCATCTTGAAAAATTTAAGCACAAATGCTTTTGAATTTGACTTATGACCACAATTCAAGATCTTTTAACACACAAGCTATCAAAAGGCTATAGTTTTAGCCTAACAAAATCCCGTTATATTCTAACGCTTATAAACTTTAATTATGATATTTAAAAATTCAAATTTAAAGAACCAAATGGGTCATTGACAGTACTAACTTAAGTTTAGGACTGCCTTGACCAAACACCCCTTTAAATTTTCTAAACTCATATTTACTTTTAAAAACTGAGAAATAAAACTCAAACTTCAAGATACTCTGATTTATTTAGCTTATAAACTAGACCTATAGAACAAATTTCCATAATCAAATAATAAAACAATAAACCTTTACCGTAAATCTAATACATTTTGCATTTTTTCAACTTTTTTATAACAAATTACTGTAACTTAGATTAAACTAACAATATAATCTAAAAAAAAAATAGCATTACACTACAATAAATATCAGTATTAAGCTAATCAAAAAATAATAATAAGGACAGACGATAAGCATAATACCGCAGAATTGTAAAAATAATCTAAAAAATAAAATAGGAACATACCCAAAACCCTTTGCCCAAACAAGCTTATTAATTGCTCAAAAGCTACTCAACAAGCTTCCAGCTTGATCTAGGATAAGCTGTGAGTCTGGAAGCCGCTTCCAAGACTGGCTTCCCTTCCAAGGATATCTAACAGAACCATAATTAAATAGGAAATCATAATCACAGCACTAGTAACTACATGGTTAGTCCAGCACTAGGGGTGCTTAGCCGCTCATAGTAACAGCAATGCAAGAATTAATGAATAAAGACATGGATTGAATCATCATAATTCTTACAGAGAATGAAATGAATGATTAAGATCAATAAGTATGCTAGTGGCTTCTCCTTTGGACCTACAGATGAAATGATTCGAACCTTAGGGGTTTGGTTCACCCCTTAGAACTGTGTGTAAAGTGGTGGTGGTGAGTGATGCTGAATGAGCCGGAGGAGGGCTCTATTTATAGGCTTCGAAAGGTTTACGACATAATCCTTATGGGATGTTACGCCGTAACCTTGCTACGTAAGCATCCAATCTTCTAGGCATAAAAGTATGTTACGGCGTAACCGTGTCTATAACACCCTGTGTTTTCAAGTCATTGACGACGTCGATAAATCTACTATTCATTTTTGTATTGTACGCGTTTGCTTTAAATCGTAAATGTTAAGCTAAATCGCATAAGCTAAAAATTAGCGTTCAATGTAAACGGGCATCAAACAATTAAGCGTTTACATCAAGCAAGTATTAAATAATTATTTTGAGAATAATTATGATCTTTGTTTATTTTATTTTTATCGATTGCGTAAAATTGTTACGTTTTGCGATAAATTAAGTTTAGGCATACCCGGAACCACCAAAATAAATCTACGCTTCAACAAACACTTATTTTATACCCAATACCAAAAGTTTTATTAATCTTTACCCAAGTTATTAATGTTAGTCATATTGTTCATGAAAATAAACTACTAAAACCTATACATTACAAGTTTACATCTTATATGAAAAATTACCTCATGTAACTTGTAAATAATGAATGATATTTACATAAAATATCAAAAACTTTTCTAGTACTCCCCCCCTAAATTTCGTGTACATAAGGTCTAGGGAGACATAGAGCACACATTTTTACTAGCTAGGTCCTTTGTACAACTTATACTCATTAAGGTTTAGCTAGAACATGTTGGTTTGACCAACATTCTTCCCTAAAACCCTCCCATTGTCCCCTTGACCAAACCCCCCTTAGACCTTAAGTTTTGACCTTCCAATAGTGTTCTTGACTAGCCTAAGAATATATATATGCATACATACTTGTGATAGAACACACACACTCATTTCTTTAACAAGAAAACTTCACCATTTCTCTTCCTTTGTCTTACAAACCCACGGCTCAAAAAGAATAACACAAACCATCCATAAATTTTTATTCTACAACATTTACAAGTAATCACACATCATTCCTAAGATATACTAAGGTAATTTCAAGCCTTGGCTAATCATTTACAAGTGTTGAAGCAATAAATCAAGATTAGGGTTTTCATTTGGAAACTAGGGTTTTCTTGGTTATAATCTTGGGTTTAAAGTCTAAACAAGGGTTTAGCACTTATTTGTCATCATCCTACATCATCTTCTTAAGGTTATCTAAAGCCCTTAACTTTTCATCTATAGGATTATATGTATATATGATGTTTATGTAGTGAAATCACCATTAGGATATGTTTAACTTGTAAACATGGATTTTTCTTGTAAATATAGTTTTATGAGCTTTTAGTCATGATATATGGACACTAAAATAAAGTCATAATGGAAGTAAAAGACTTGTACACTTATGGTTATGATGTAAAAGTGGTTATGGATGAACTTGTAGTAAAAAGTTACTTATGGAGATTATGGTTTAAAAATGTTGTTAAGGACTTAATGACTTGGACAAATGGACAAATTATGAACTATGGATTATATAATATGTATAATATAGTATATTAAGAGTAGGGGAAAAACTTGTGGAAATTACTTAGTTAAAAAGTATATAAAACAAGTTTAATAAATAAGTAAATATATAGATATTAAGGGGCTGTTTGGAATCGAATTCCAAACAGTGGATATTATGTTTTATAAATATTCTACATCTCGTAACGATTCCGAAAAGGTAAGAAACTTGTCAAACGGATAAATAACGAAAAAGTTACGCTAATTACGAGTTATACGTTAATTAAACGAATTTTATAAAATAACTTTTATAAAAACTAAATCAAACAGCAAGTTTGATAATTTTAACTAATAAAACATATTTTTAGGATTCCAAAATGATAAGAATCGTAATTTTTCAATTAATATCGAATTAGTTATGAATTTCGCGAGTTTTCGGTAATTAAAAGTTTATAAAAATAATTTTATAAACTATGAACAGTAAAAACACTATTCATGACAGAAAGTTTTATTTTATAAAATGATAGAATTTTCAATAACGAGATCGTACTCGAAAGAATCGCTAAAAACGGAGCTATAACGAATAAAATATGACGTTTACGAGTATTACGTTAATTTAAGTTATAAAAATGAATTTATAACTGGTATGAACAGTAAAAGTACTGTTCATCAGAGGATCAAAAATATGAAAATGTCAAATTATGATAACTCGTCCTAATACGAAAGCGTGGGCATAAGAAACGTCAAAATCGGGCTTAAAACGCGAAAGTTACGCCAGTTTTACTACAACGGTAATTATAAACGTTTTAACTTATTAAACACAATTTTACCAAAACAATTAGATGGTGATTGAACAATATAGAATTATATGTGGTTATCAAAGTACTATATTACTAGGGAGTTTCATAATGAGGCCTCTTCGGGGTGGCGTATCGACGAGTTGCTGGATTTACGATTTAAAGTGTCCTAGCTCCTCATACGTCACTACATGACCTCTTAAATTATGATAGCCCGAACGATAGTATGATGTAACTAACATAGACCTGTATATGATGTTAGTTAATCAAAGTGATTGGTACTTATACGACCTTAATTTAAATAGGTTGCATCTGACGATTTGCGTGACGCATTATCTGTGATATTTGGATTATCAGAACTCAAGGTGAGTTCATAGCCCCATATTTTTACGATTTCAATGATTTATAACTTTGGGGTGGAAACATGCTTTGTTTTATAAATTGGACGCAAGTGGATATTTTATATTGATTACATGTTTGCCTAAGTAGCGATAACCCAAGTTGAGCCCATTATCATGAACTGTCAATTGCATAGATGTAGTTGTTAATTACATTATGTGAGCGCGAATGTTATGAATAGATCTATTTGGGATTGACCATCCCGTTCGGGTGACTAGCTATCACCGGGAACGAACGTATAGCATGTCGGATTTGGGGATGTTTCGGGTTAAACATCTAATCGGGCAGAAATTGCAATATATATAATATTGTCGGGTCACTCATGTATCTGACATCTAGTAGACCAGACTTAGTGCAAGCAGTATGTTACTGTGCATGTTATCAAGCAAGCCCAATGGAAATACCTCAACGAGGTTTAAAAGATCTTAGTTACCATAAAGGGAACAATCATATGGGATCTGGTATTCGAGGATTAGTTTTCGAACTAACAGGTTTTTTAGATGCCGATCCCTGTTGGATGCCAAAAACATAATCAAATGATACACGCATAAGCACTTCTGGGAGAATACAGTTCCTATGTGATTAACCTTGTCTGCTGGATGTTAAAGAAGCAGGAATGCACCGCAATGTTATCAGAATAAGTGGAGTACGTGGCGTTATTGGCAAGTTGTGCTCAAGTAATTTGGATGAGGACACAACTTAAGGATTTATGGCTACAACTATAATAAAATACGTTGTACTGCGACTCTTGTCAAAGCTCTTAGCAATATCATGCACTCGTGCAACACTCCCATACCAAGCACATCAATGTCCGCTACCATTTCATAAAGGAACAGGTTGAACGTGGTATAATTGAATTGCACTTTGTCAGAACTGAATACCAATTGGCTGACATGTAATAAAGCTCTTTTGAAGAAAGGTTTCAGTATCTCGTTAGACGAATTGGTATGAGAATGTTGGGACTCCAGCAGAACTGGAGGTTCTGGCAAATGAGACTGCTTGATATTTCATCAACATTGATTGTAAATATTTTTGAGAAAAAACAAATACAAAAATAGAAACCTATAAAACAATAAAAAAATATAATATTCAAAAAGCATCTACAAAATCAAAAAAATCAAAAGATTCAAAAAGAATTTTCTCGCATGTCTCATTGAATCGATAACCATTTACATTGCTAGAAACATGCCGATTAATATTGTCACGGGTATGTAATATGAGTTCGCGCATAGAGTTGCAAATGTTCAAAACATGTTATTTCTAATTTTTTTAAATGGCTTATGTGCAAATCAGTACATAACCCAGACTTCAAATAAGGAAGTTTTTATAAAAGATACTTATCCTAACACGAGAAAATTTAATTTCTCGGTTTGAGCTGTTCTTACAGACAGTGGTGTGTGTGTGTGTATATGCTCAAGAAAAGGACAGTACGCATAAGTGCACTTACCCTTAGAGTTAGAAGATAAGTCTTATAACATGGTGTTTTTCAAAGAGTTGAACATAATTTTTCAAGAATTTATCAATGACAATTCAAAATATTTCAAAATTATATGTTCAACACTCCATCCCTTACAAAACTTTAAGATGACAATCTTGCAATTGGTTCTATTTTTTAGGGGAGTTTTTGAAAAACAAAAGTTTTAATGATTACTGGATACATCATCTCATAACACCATTCTATATTCAAAACATTATTAAAAGTACCTTAATAACAATAAGTAATACTAATAACACTTCAATAGATGTTTTGTTTAAGATGACCTATGTCTGAGCATATTTTTCAAGAATTCTCAATGACAATTCATAATCTTCAAATGTGTGCTTAACATTGTCTCACTCAATTTTTATATCTCTTTTACAACTTGTATCATATTTTTAGGTGGTCAAAAATATGTAAAATGAGGGGGAGCAAGAAGAACGTTCCAATATTCTTGCTGATATTATTTTATCCCCCACAGAATTATAAGACAAATTTTAATCACTTGATACTTCAAAAACTAAGTGACTTAGTATTTAATATAAAGGGAGGAACTGTGATTAAAAGGTGATCTAGAAAAATTAATAATGTGATCTATAAGACTCAATAGTGCTTTTACTCTACCCACATGTGCAAACACTTTCGTTTATCGATTCACGTGTGAAGGGGGCTTTTCAAATGATTTACTTTCAAAGTGTCAATGTTTTCAAAACACTTTGGATGATTTTCAATCGAAGGTTTTTATGGGTTTCGTCAACTTCCCAACAACTATTAATCACGATGATTTAGAAGTCATAATGGTAGTGAGGTTAGGGTACTTAGTCATATGATCAACTGCACCGAATGGTTCTACCCAAGGATACTCCATGGTTAGAAATAGCAGTCCTTAGGTATGATTGGAGATGAATAAGAACGGGAATAATGTCGACTAAGATTGAGATAACACTAGAACAATCACAACAAGATGTTATTAATGACGTCTTGGTAAGCATTGAAGGGGTTGAAGAGTAAAAAAGAAATGTATGGATAAAAGGTGAAAACAAAGAAGCCCTCCTATGCTATCAGTTCTCGTGTGTGTGGGTATTTAAGAAAGGAATCATGGACCCAGTGATGCACTGCACAACCCTTCCCAGCCATTCGAGTTTCTCTTAAAAGAAACTTGTCTCATTTGTCACGGAGATACACATGACTTCTATTGACTTTCTCACTCCGAGTTAGTTGATATTGAATAGGTGGCAGTCTGCTCCAGCCTCCGATTACTAAAACCAAAACGCACTAATCGAGTCTAGAGCCAAAAGATCAACAAATAAATCTCATTAAAACACATTTCATGACAAACACTTGTCGAACACCATTAAGTTCACAAGCTGTTAACAAGAGTCTTACGCATTATCCTTGTGATTATGCTAGAACATTTAGAGTGATACTCTATAGTATTCACAGTGACGAATGGAAATCCTTCCATTGTTAACATCAAACGCACTGCGGTAGGTAACTGCGAGATTCTCTATGAATCAAGCTTGTGTTAACTAGATTTCGGTTTTGTCAGTAATATGAATGATGACTAATCAGAAAAATAGTAAAACTATCTTATTTAATCTTACCGTGTTGTTCTACTTTGAGATGTTCGTAATGAGAACAAGCAAGTCGGTGAATATAAATGCATATGCATTAGAGGAACTAACCATTTGAGCTGGAAATTCATGTCAAGAGCATCTTCTAAATTGAATCGACCTGATCAAGGTACATTCTATATACTGTTAAATGGTCCTCTTGGAACCGGAGGTTAATGTAACTGAACCGTGACGAATGACAAAGCCATATTCGTCCATATCTGTTTATCACTAATATTAAAATGCATGTACTGACGATGGTGTTACAACCTCATTCTAGCAGAGTCGGATTCATTACCATATGCTCATATTCAAGCTTTAAAGACATACATTTGGCATCAAGATTCAAGATCATGAAAGTCCAAGTATTAAAGACAAAGACTTCCACAAAACTCTGAATAAGATCTTCAAAAAGTCAAACAAAGAAGTGTTCTCTGGGGAGTTTGTTCGCTTAGAACCATTCTTGGGACGATTGTTAGCTTGATGAGAAGAGGAGTTTACAAGCTTTTCAAGATGATGGCAAAGTATGAGCATGTTGGTTACGCACAGTTCGCAAAATGGCCACGACGATAAAGATAAACAAGGAAATGATTAACGATCTCGGAGCTAAAGACAAAGTCAAAAAGACAACAACAAGGCTCAGATCAAGATCACCACAGCATGACAGAACAAGCCTACGACAAAGATAAAGACCAAGACACATACTCATGAAATCAATGACAAAGCAATCTCAACAATCCAATGAGCGTGATCAAAGACATCACATTGGGGAAGATTGTTATCCTCAAAATGTAAGTCTAACATGAAAGTCAAAATCAATCCGGAAACCAAGTTTGGGGAGATTGTAGACATCAAACATATGAGTCAGAACGAAGTTGGTCTCTGGACATGGAAGCATGGTCTTTATTCACAATATGTTGTAATAGGCTAGAAAGGGTAAACGGGCTCGTTTATGTAAGCTAATTGGTCACGTGTTATGGGCTAAATCCCATGTAATCCCGAGCTTGACCCATAGAAAACCCTAAGCGTCCAAAATGCCTATGGGACTATAAATACCCCTTCTCCAGAATGGAGAAGGGTTGGTTGCTCATTTGTAAGAATTGTTTACACATAGTAATCCTTCTACTTTCTCTCTCTAAACTTCATTCTCTTTTCTTCTCATCTTCTATCTTATTTTATTGGTTCCATCATGGTGAAGTGAAGTGATATTTTGGTTCCTACAAAAGACAAAAAGGTCGCTTTGTTCAAAAACATCACCAAAGACACTGAACAACAAAATCTGAAATCATTCAAAGATTCTTTACAAAGATTTATGGATATCTTATTCTTGTTTATTTTAGGTAGTGTTGCAAAAAAATGTCTACAAGGCCAATTAATCGCCGCCTGGGCGCTACAGGGCCACCAACCTTGCTGATTTATGTAACTCGGTCGAATAAATCGGTCAATCATGGTCAAGGGCGATCAACGGTGGTTAATAGTGGTCATACTTTTCGGAAACCTGCAAATCTTGCAGAAAGTAACCAAAACTCACCGTAAACTTGTTTTGATCAATTATAGTAACTGTTTATATCTATTAGAAGTTGTTTTTTTAATCTTGCCGAAAATACCTAAAACTCGCAGGAAAACCCAAAACTTGCCAGAAATACCCAAATTTTGCCGAAAATGCCAATCCGATTAATCACCTTTTAATCGCGCCTAGACCGATTACAAGCTACAATGGGGTCGATCGCCCGACTACCAATTCGTGATTTTTGCAACCTTGATTTTAGGAAAAAACAAAGTTGGTATAATCTTTTCGATTGTTAAAAAATGGATTGTTTGGAGAAGAGAATTGGATGGTTGCATTTTAGAGAAAAACAAAGATGAGTGATTGCGTTTGGTTTGTAAAAAAAATGATAAATGTGTAGTAGTTTTAGCTTTAAGGCATCAAGTGGTTTTTAGGTTAAAGTAGTATTGTGTGATTTGACTAATACTAAACAATTTGGAGACATCAAAGACAAATGGGTCGTATATTTATTTAAACCGAGTACTAAGAAAGAAACATAAAGGATCGAATTTTTTGTCATAAACTTTGGACGAAAGTTTGGTTATACGTAGATTATGAGGTGTAGATTCTATATTATATAAATAAAATAAAATCACATTGTATTTTACCTATTTGCAATATAACTTGAATTCATTTCTCCATAATATTACCAACTAACACTTATAAATTACTTCGACATTGCGTGATTAGTCTACATTTGTAAATTACCTATTGGTTTGATATTGCTTAAAATTACTCAAATCTTAAATTATTGTTTTCCATGATATCGTTATCTGAAAATTATGTTACAAGGTATCTCGCCACCGCAAGACGCGGCTACCCTACTAGTAATATTTTGATTTAGAAAAACATATTAGTATCTAATAACCCGCATAAATATGCTCATTATCTAATGACAATAAATCATAATATCGCAAATATTAATATATTTTCCTTGCGAAATATTAAACTTGTAGTTTGTCACAATATTTTAAACATTTTCATGTCAAATAAGGCATATTTGCACTTTTGGCACAGGGCTGAAATCCACTAAGACGGCTGCTTTCCATCTCTAAAGAATTCTACTTTCTAAACAAAATGTACCAAATCTTAACTTCTAACGAGTAACAATAGACATGAAGAAGGCTAGCGTCGAACACTTTAAGATTCGATACATTATGTTTGGAAAGTAGGGAATTCGTGGAGATGGGGAAGAGAGTCGTCTTCAGATGAGTAACAATAGACATAAGCCCTCGTTTCTTTATGATGTTTTGTCAAACACTCGGTGAGCATTCTTTGGATTATTCAAGCAAAGGATAAAATTGAAAATAAAGGTATGTAATAGGTCGAATTAAAGAATTATAAACCTAATTGCCACGCCTTTAAGGTGTCAAAATCTACCCCTCCTATATAGCAAGCTATCCTAAACTTGATCTCCTTGCCAAAACTTTAAAAAAATGACATGTGGCATTTAGACTAATCCAATGGCCCATAATGAATTCCAGCTTTAAAAAAATAAAGTGTCACATTATACCCTTACTGCAGTTACCCCAAACTAGATACCTCATAAACCAAAACCCTACTTGATTATCTCTAACCACAAAAAGGTCGAATCCATGACTGATAACAAACCACAAATAGATTGAAACAATAACACACACAAACGATCGGCTAATTCAAAAGGACGAATAAAGGTATGGTTATCTTAGAAAAGAAAATTCCAAAATTTGATTTTTCACCAATCATCAAACCGTATATTGTTTAAAAAATAAAACCTAATATGAATTTTCATCCGATGTGGTTTCATTGATTCTTTGATTTTGGTTTGTTTGATTGATTGGTTGATGGATTTATTTGATACTATCACTTTAGGTGATTCGATTTATTTTTGATACATATCTTTTAAATAATTAATTTTTTTATTGTGTTTAGGATGGAGATGATGAAGCCTCATGAGGGGTTTACCGAAGGTATTTCGTATACAAATCATTGTTATAGAGGTTAGTGTTTGTAATTTTGTTTAATTTTAAAATTTTGATTTTGATTGTAGGTTGCACATAACTCTATTGCCATGACCCGTGGATGCAATTGTATGAATTTTTCATCATTAGTTTTGATACTTGAATGAATCATTGGGATTGGTATTGGTGTTTGTGGTTTTGTTAGTTACTAATAAATGAGCAATTACTTTATTAGATATTTAATCCATTTAAAAGAAAACCAGAATTGAGTCTTTTGAATTAAAATGCCAACTTACCTCTGTTCTCTTTAATATATGTCCTATTGGTTCCTCCATATTTGCAAGAACGCGCATAGCTCTTGCAAAACCGGAGACCTATATAATAGGATGGCATGCATTAGTAAAATGTATCAACATACCAAAGTTCTGGAGGTCAACATGATTTGTAAACATAATTCGACCCAATTATGATGATACCTGCAGGCGTCTAGAACTTTCTCTTGCAGCTACTGCCACATCATGTGAATTTAACTCTCCAGTTGAGACCCACGTATGAGCATCCTGGTGAAAGAGTGTACCAATACGCTGACCTTGAAGATTTTTGATAATATTGTCACCAGTAAATCCACTTCAAAAATTCCATAGAAGAAATGTTAATCGTTGAAGAAATAAGATGACAACATGTAACACAAAAACTAGAGGATGCCTGGTTATAACGAAGGATGCCAGCTTGTGGATGCATAAACAGCTGCTCTTTACTTGTGTTTCTGGAGGTCGGAAACTTCAGGACAAAAACATCATTTAGTCACTTACGTTTATGTTAGTTTAGAAAAAGACCGGTCACTCGTGTACTGTCTAGAATAGCATAGTTCGTAGTTGAATCGTAAGCGTATGACTTATGGTAGGAGCTAGCGTTAGTGTTATGCCTCTCTCGACCTACCTTAACTTAGGATTAGGCAAATTAGCTCACACTATACCCCTTTCCAGCCATGGGAAGGGGTTGGTTGATCATTTTATAATATACACACATAAGGTGTAGTTTCTCTCACTAGAACTCACTTTCTCTCTCTACAAAGTAGGCCAACCCTTAGATTATTGATTGTGTTATGATATCCAATATCCTACAATTGGTATCAGAGCTTAGGGGATGATTAGCTAGATTGTGTGTGCATTTTCTTGGTTAGTTTAGATCAAAAGTTGGTTTTTGAAGGTTTATGGTCTTATTCTTGACACGCTTTGATTTTTAAGTTTGTGATGTTAAAGTTAGTGTTTTTATAGTTGTTATAGCCTTCTAGGATCAAGTTGTGCAAAATAAAACAAGCAAAAACGTTCAAAAGGGTGATTTTAGGTGTTTTTAGGTGAAAAAGTTCGTATTTTCTTGACTGCGTTTTGTCTCACTGGCATATTCTTGGTTGCGTTTTGCCTCCTGCGTTTTGTCATTTTGTAAAGGACAACTGTACTGCATTTTGTCTTATTAGGAGCTGCGTTTTGTCTCCTGCATTTTGGTTTATCAAAGTTTGCGTTTTGGTTCTGCGTTTTGACTAATTGAAGACCTGTCTTGCGTTTTGCCTAGGAGAGACTCTGCCCATTTCAAAACTTGATTGCATTTTGTCTCAAGATTGGACTGCGTTTTGTCTCAAGATTAGATTGCCTTTTGTCTCAAGATTTGACTGTGTTTTCTCTCAAGTTTGGATTGCGTTTTGTCTCAAGACTTGATTGCGTTTTGTCTCAAGACTTCCTGCGTTTTGTCTACTTTTGAAGATCTTCACTGCGTTTTGGTAGAAAGAAACTCTGGCAAAAAATTTCTTCATTACGTTAACTCATTTCAACCAAACCAAATCACAATTAAACAACATATCACCTAATCCAACAAACAATCATCACTTTTAACATATAATCACTAATCATTGTTCAATCAAATTAATCATTTCACAATCAATTAAAATGGCTAATCTTTCGGAAGATATCCAATGTGCCGGTTCCGATACCCGACCACCTATGCTTGATAGGACTGATTTTGCATCATGGCAACAACGTATTCGACTGTATTATCGGGGTAAAGAGAATGGGGTGAACATCTTGAAGTCAATTGATGAAGGACTTTTTCAGATGGGAACATTTAGGGAAACTCTTGCAGAAGGAGATGAAGGTGCCTTACATCTAGGTCCAGAACGACCTCGTGTCTATTATGACCTGTCACCTGAAGATAAGGATAGGTACAATGCTGACATTCGGGCAACAAACATCCTACTTCAAGGGTTGCCAAAAGATATTTACTCTCTTATCAATCATTACATTGATGCAAAGGACATATGGGACAATGTGAAGATGCTCCTGGAAGGTTCAGAATTAACAAAAGAAAACCGCGAATCACAGTTGTATGATGACTTCGAACACTTTTGTCAGCACAAAGGAGAGATTATTCATGATTACTATGTCCGGTTTGCCAAACTCATCAACGACATGCGTAACATCAAGATGACCATGTCCAGAATGCAGTTGAATTCTAAGTTTGTTAACAACATGTTGCTGGAATGAGGTAGATTTGTAACAGTAGTGAATTAACAAAAGAAGACCGTGAATCATAGCTGTATGATGACTTCGAACACTTTCGTCAGCACAAAGGAGAGACTATTCATGATTACTATGTCTGGTTTGC
>BQNB010128605.1:2264-19253 GCA_026074375.1 Tanacetum coccineum
GTGAAAAATAAACTCAAATTTTATTCAACTCGGTCTATTGATTCAATAGACTGTCGCATTTTTTGTTCATTTTTCTCATTTAATTTATACTATAGATTGAAAAGCAGCATGCAGGCCAAGACTTGCTTATATGTTTCTCCTAAGCTAGTGCAATCTGTTTGGCAAACGCAATCCCAAATTACCACAGTACAAATTATTATAACTCGATGATCTAAGAAGAAATAAGTTAATTAAGTTACCACGATCTCGAGCTTTCCGGATTTGGCCATAGTAACAATCAAGGCAGTGGGCAAACCAAGGCTAGCATGTAAAGCTTCACCACTTATATCTGTCACATTTCAACACATGCAAACTAATTTCATCAGTTTCTTCAATTACAACAACACATTTTCATCATAATATCTATACTATCTAATCTTACAAGAGAATATATTTGCTTAAAACTTGAAAATTTAGAAAATAAGTAATGTTGTTAGCTAAAATTGCCCTAACAATTATTTAATTACTTAATTACAATTTATATCATTAACTTTTTCACTCTCACTTACTCTGCACAAATATATGTATTGACACAAATTAACTCTATTAAACAACGCCGCACGAGCAATCATGTAATATGATCTAAAGCAGTAAGTAGGTAAATTAAATAGTACGTGAAAATGAAAATGATGACCTATATTAGAAAGTTGGCAGGTGCGTCCTTGTAACTTGAATTGATCTCTAGAGAAGGATTTCAGCCAATATTTTAACGTGTATTCCAGTGCCCTTGCCATTATCGATTCCATCTTTTTTTACGGTGTTTAATTAATATGTGTAAAATGAAACGGTAATTAATTAATGGAACGGTGGTGTAGTGATCGAGGATAAGGCGGTTGGAGATGATGATGATCGATGGTCGTCGTCGTTTTATAATTATGCATGCATGCATGAGAAATTTATTTGTATTCAAATTTTAAATCACGACAAAAAAACATCCTATACGTGTAAATCCTGGTTATCAATCTTATTCGATGCAGTGGCTATGAAATTTTCTTGCGCAGTGTAAGATTTGATTAAATATTTATTTTTTTAATGAATCTCGTTTTTAATATCGGTGTTTTGTATAAATGAACTTGGTTACTTTTGTTTTTGGGTTCGTCCCTAACAGGCCAGGGCCGTCTCTAAATATATAAAATTTTTAAAGGTCCTGAGCGAAATTACATAATGAGGCCCTGCGATAAGAAACATTATATATAAAGTGTCATCGTTTTTAAGAAATAATGCACATAATTGTTAACGGGATAAATTTTGGTGCCCCTAAAACTTTTGGGGCCCTGTGCGGTCGCCCACCTTGCACACCCTCAAAGCCGGCCTGCTCCCTAAACAAGATAAATCACCTTTTAAAAGGTAAACTGTGATGCCCTTGGTTAATAGTTTATTATGTTTAGGATATGTGTTTAAGTCATATTAGAAAAGTGTCAAAAGTCAATGTTTGAGACGTATTAGGAAAGTGTTAGAGTCAATGTTTATCTTGTAGTTAGCTTGTGATCCAAGCCATGTCTTTTATTCGGTATATATACAGAATCATTTATTAATAAATCAATCAAGCTTGTCAATAAATCTTTAATCTTCTCTTCTCTCTTCATAAGTAGCTCGCACACGCTATAGTGGTGCAAATCTATCTCTTCTTCTTCTTTATATTCTTAAGGAGCTTGCGCACGCTAAAAGTGATGCCTTATCCCGATACAACCCCTAACCAGGTCGTATCAATTGGTGCTTTCATTGAGAGTCCTCGTTGAGGGCTTCCGATCTAAGGATCAAAAAAAAAAAACTGTTCATCGAAGTTCCGGCATCCGTACGGCATCGAGCAGAACGCGAAAGACGCATTATCTTAGCTCTTGCAAATGGGTACGGTGGCCGAATATGAGAGTGGGTTTTTAATACTTGCAAATCGAGTAATATGG
The DNA here is from genome assembly GCA_026074375.1 of Tanacetum coccineum. NCBI lineage: Eukaryota > Viridiplantae > Streptophyta > Magnoliopsida > Asterales > Asteraceae > Tanacetum > Tanacetum coccineum. The sequence goes on from BQNB010128605.1 coordinate 4,208, forward strand.
ATCTCTCAATCGTTACTTACATCGTTTTATATCTCCGGACTTAAACTGGAGTTACAACGAGAACTTTTCAGATCATGGCCTACAACTTTAGGAGAAGCCTTCTCTTTAGCTCGTATCGTCGAGGCCCGTTATGAGGACGAGCGGCCCACCATAACTATCGCCAAACCAAACGACCTCACCGCGAGGGCACAAGTAATAATCTTGAGCAACGACTGCAAGACGAGAGACGAGCCTAATCGAATTTGTTGGTATGACATTCATCACGATGCTTTACCCTATACTGTGGAAGTTCTGCATCAAATCTCTCCCTCTGGTATCGTCGGAAAATCGTCATTCTTCAGAAGTCAACTCATGTTCTAAGCTCATATTCAAATTTCAAAGCACACCAGAATGCCATAGTGCAAAGTAAACTCGATTATATGAGGTTGTAATATATATGAGGGTTGTTGTCAACTAGATATACAGTTCTCAAATCTTGAAGAGCTGCAAGAGAACCAAGAAGAACACATCTGCTACTACTACTGGGAAAATTGTTTCTCGATTCTAAACGCTGAAGAAGCTGATAACACCAAATCACCACTTTCCGCTGACACCTTTGGCAACAATGGTGGTGATCAGTTAGAAACTTCAGGTCCGGAGACACCTACGAAGGAAGTGTAGGTGACAAACGTAATGGTTGCGTTACTCATTTTTTTGGTTGATACAGTACCGGCATTGAGTGGTGACCGGCCTTCCGGAGAGTTGTCAAGAAAGGAATCTGCTGATGCATTGTCAAGAGTTTTGAAAAAGAAAGTTCGAAATTGGAAGAGTTAATAATGAATCGGAAATATAAGGTGAGAGAGATCTGAAAGGGAAGAGAACTAAATATCTTTGCACCATTTGGCAGCGATCGGGTATAACAGATTTGGAATCCGCAGAAATCATTTTTTCAGACACACCTTGAGGAGACAAGGTGGTTTCGTAAGAGTAGAGGAGTGCTAACGCCTCTTGTTCATAGTTTATTATGTTTAGGATATGGTGTTTGAGTTCTAAACTTGCAGGTCCGGGAGACACCTGGCTAAAGGAATTGAGTGGACAACAGTAAATGGTTCGCACTTCATTTTTGTGGTTGATACGGTACCAAATAGTGGAGGGATCGTCCCTACTGGAGGTAGTTTTCGAAGGAGAAATGGGGCTGATCATTGTCAAGAGTTTTGGAACAGAAAAGTTTGGAAAATTAGAAGGAGTTTAGATGATAAATCGGAAGATAGGAAGGTGGAGAGAGATGATGAAAGGGAAGGAGAACCAAATATCTTAGCACCATTTGGCAGCGATCGGGGTATAACAATTTGGGATCCCGAAATCATTTTTTTAGATATCACATTGAGGACAATGTGGTTTTGAAGGAGTGGGGAGTGTTACACCCTTGGTTCATAGTTTATTATGTTTAGGATATGTGTTTGAGTCATATTAGAAAAGTGTCAAAAGTCAATGTTTATCTTTTAGTCAAAAGTCAAAGGTCATAATAGCTCATAATAGGTCCGGTGACCATTTAGCTTTTATAAATAGTCTTTGTATTCTTTCATTATAATCAATCAAAGTTAAAGATCAATAATTCTCTAGTTCTTCTCATATATTTTTCGACAAAGCCAGCACACGCTTGAAGTGGTGCCCTATCCCGATACAACCCGCAAGGCTCGTATCAATTGGTGCTTTCATTGAGAGTCCTCGTTGAGAGGCTTTCAATTTAAGGTTCCTAAAAAAAGTTACAGTTCATCGGAGTACTATTCATGCACACTGTTTACCATAGGTACTGTTCATCGGTACTATTCACCGAATTTTTTTTCTATTCTTCGAGTTATTGTTTGCGAGAGGACTGTTCATGGCATCGGGCGGCAGCGATCCGGACGCTGAAAACGCACTATTTAGGCTCTTGCAAAGGGGTACGGTGGCTGAATACCAGAATGAGTTTGAGATGCTTATAAGTCGAGTAACGGGGAAATCTGATTCTTTACTTGCATCGATTTATATCTTTGGACTTAAATCGGATCTACAACGTGCACTTTTATGGTCATATCCCACAACTTTGGGTGAGGCTTTTTCATTAGCCTGCGTAACGAAGCACGCTTCGCGGACCAAAGGCCGACTACAACCAGCGCTACACCAACCTCTCTAATTCTAACAATAGGTGGATACCAAAATAAGGCATCTGATTTTTTTACAACACCAGAAGTTGCACACGAAGTTGCAACTGAAGTTGCACTAGAAGTTGCATCAGAAGCTGTACGAGAAACTACTACAGCCGCTGACACGGTTGCAAAGATTGAATAGACTGGTGAGTTTACACTTCAGAATTAGAAGAACATGGAACAAAGCCAAAAAAAGGGAAAAGTAATGATGATGGTTTTAAGTGGGGTGTACAGGAGGTGTAAACCTTCGAGGAGCTTAAGCAACGGATATCTACAACACCGGTTTTCAGTTTACCAGATTTTAATGAGGTCTTTGTTGGCCCGATAATGAGTTTAGCGGCCACATACAAAAAGGAAGTTGTAACCGAATTACCTAAGGAATTACAGGAGGGGCAGCCGTTGGAAAAATCCATGGCTATATGTGACTCGCGGGTAGTGTTTCTCAAGACTGCAATACAAAGAAGATTATGGGATCCCGAAATTAAGAGTTATTTTCAAGACAACACCTTGAGGGCAATGTGGTTTAGAAGGGGTGGGGAATGATACGCCTCGGCCCGAGCCCAAGGCCGAACCGCGACCCAAAAGGGTCACGTCCATGCCCGTATGGCATAAAGATTATGTCATAGAATCTATCCTTATTTAAGTGCCGTTATTTAGGAATGTCTTCATGTTTATTTAGGAAAGTCAATAATTTGTGTTAGGAAAGCCAAAAGTCAATGTTTATCTTTTAGTCAAAAGTCAAATGTCATAATAGCTCATAATAGGTCCATGACCCGTTTAGCTATTATAAATAGTCTTTGTGGGTGTTTCTTTTTTTCATATTTGGATGTGTTATCTTTCCACACAAAACCTTCTTTTTGAAGATGGGTCCAGTATAACCAATTTATGTTTCTTTTATTTCCTGAATATAAACATTGATAAAGTAAATAACAATCTTACCCTCCTATTCATAAAATCTCCAAATTGAAATTCAACTCGTTTGTAAAATCAAACCATAATATAGTAATTGGTCAAATCATCATAGCTTGAAATGATACAATGTCAGCCAATAATTCAAATCCAACGGAAGCACTGATCCCATCTTGAATTTCATAATCAATATGCTAAACATTATTTTAATAAAAATATATAATAATCCACAAGTTTGCATCATCTTCTTCATATAACTTTCACCATTGATGACTCTTGAAGTTCTAGTTCAGTGATTTATAAAGGAAGGGATAATAAAACCTTGAGAAAAGCAAATCGGAGTGAAGTGACCACCGATCTGAACAACTGCAACGTTGACGAGAACGCCAAATGTGAGAAGGGACATGTTGGGAGGAACGCCGATGGGTAAGGTGTTGGCTGGAAGGAGTGATCTGATGGACGAAATCAGATGAATTTGGAGTTGTGAACATGATGAGCAATGGATGATTGATGGGTAAGGTCATTGGATGTATTTATGTTGTTGGGTATATCCTGGATGGGGATGGATGAAGGGGGTTTTTTACACCATTTGCATTAGGAACTTGCTTTGTAACAAGTTAAAAAAATGAACCACATATAATGCCATATAGAAGGGAATGTACCAAATAGTACATTTAAGCAAAAAATAAACACCCCTTTGTAGTTCTAAAAAAGTGAAGAACAATGGTGGAATGAAAAGTAGGTTTTGTTAAATTGTAGCTCTAAAGGTTACGTTTAAGAGATAAAATGATGCGAAACAAGTGGTATAGGTTGGGGTTGTTATTTACTTATTTGTAAGGGATGAATGGTTTATTTTTAAAATACAAGCAATTATTGCAAGTCTTAATTGATCATATCTTAACTTAATCATAACCTTTAAGGCTACGGATACCACATTCTAATTCCTAAAAGAATAAGAAGTGATTTGCATACTTTATTACTAGTTATAAGTCCCGTGCACGCACGAGGCTTACACATTAATCAAATTTATTTTAAATTTTTTGTTTAATATACAGGCATATGAAAAATTTCCCGTGTTTAATGTTTTGTAATTGTGATATTAGTACAACTAATAATTATGCACATGATTTTACAAAAAAAAATCATTATGTATTAATATAAGTGTTTTAAAACCCGGGTTGACCCGATCGCTTGAACCGTGAATCGGTCAGGTGGATGTTGCCGAAAATCCCAGTTGAACCGTGATCCAGTGGCTCGACCGGGTTAATTAAAAAACCGTGTTAAAACATTGATTAATTCGATTAATATTTTGTAAAGATTTTGTTGGATAAAATATTTAACTTTGTTTAACTCACATGAGTGTTGATGTTGATGTTTTTGTTCAAATTTACTAATTTGTATCATGTTATACACAATATGCGAGTTTAATATGCTTTTTCTGATAGTCTTATATAAACTCTAAATAGATATTATATATGTTTTATTTTTAAAGTATAAAGTTTAGAATGTATAAAGTCTAAGAGGTTATTTGTTTATTTTTTAAAGTTATTAAAAATTATGGAAAATTATAAGTTTTAGATAAGTCCATATAATTTATTTAAAATTCAACCACTAAAGTTTTAACAATTACATTTTTTTTTTTAAGTTTTTGGTTTTCCAATCAGATCGCACGATTTTGCTTACGTGGCAAAATCAAGCTTTCTGATTGGTTCAATTTTTTAATTCATAAGATTCAATTTGACAGAAAACTCCGAAATGATGTAATTCTTTTATTATATAAATTATTTATTTGTACATTTCATTCATTCACTATGCTGATTGATAAAATAGAGTATGAGTTTGATACAACTGCTTATAGCATAAGATGACGTGTTTCAATAATAAAGTGCCGTTTGGTACGGCGGTAAGATTGGAAATGAGTTTTATGAAAAAAAAAAAGAAACATAAACCGAATGATAGGTTAATCTTTTGTTTGTTTTAAGTTTGGTTTAGAGGTTGGATTCGTAGTAAATAAAAATTTAAAATAGAAAATGATGAAAGATATTGGCTGTTATGCTTTTAAAAGTTAAACAAATAAGTTATTAATGCTATCTGTAAATAACATATGGCTGAAAAACTTATACATATTACTCGATGACAAAAATGAACACTTTGTTTCCGAAACCTACTAGTCTTGTGAGGATATGAAATAGTGTATTTTTTAGTCTATGATAGTCATATATGATATCCACACCTGTATATCATATATCATTTTTCAGTCTAATTCCATTTTTTAAATCTCACACCCACTTAACAAACAGACCCTAAGTATTTCTTATGTACTAATTTATTAGTATGTGTTTTCATTTTAGGTTGTTCTAAAAGGCTTGCTCATTTTAATATCTTAGCGAATCAAAATATATTTTAATGAGTTGAAATGGTTATTTAATTGATGAAATGTTTCGTTAGTGACAATTTTTAAGCTACTTACAATTTAAAAGTGTACTTATTATTTAGAAAGGAGAATCATATGTATGCAAATTAATTCCGTCGCTAATATTACAAGTCATCAGGGACGGATTTAGGGGGTCTTCGGAGTTCACGGAAACCCGATGAATGTTTGTCGCGTAATTTATTTTTTTGTAAGAATTCCCGATTATTCAAAATGAACCTGGGACAAAATTTTGTTTCACGTAAATATTACTTAATCCGAAATTTTGGGTATTCGGATATATAAAACTTTTATCCGAAATTTTGGATATCTGAATTGAAAAAACTTAGCCAAAATAATGGGTCTAACATAAAACCGTTATCGCAAATTTCGGATATCCAAATTTGTGAAATAACTAGTTATTGACAAGTCCATTAAATTATTTAAACTGAGAACAACAAAATTATTGTCGAAAATGTCTCATTTCATATTTACACTTTAGTCCATAGACAGCTATGAGTCGACTCTAATACTATCATAATCGTATTTACCTCTTTGACAAATCTTTATCTTTTAAATATTTGTCTAAATTCATGTGATAACTGTTTGTGAAAGAGATTTCAAACTTGTAGAAAATATGACCCTCCATTGAAAAAACCGAAAACCTAACAACAAAAAACCAAAAACTGAAAAAACCAAACATAACCTTGGTTCGGGGTTTGGTTTTAAAAAAACTTAAAGCCGAACTTTTGGTTCGAGGTTTGGTTTTAGCAAAAAATCGCCCGAGACCGCCTCATACTCACCCCTAATCAAAACTCTTTATACTCGTAAAAAAAATACCACATGATGATTTAGTGTTCTGGATCCGCCCCTGTGAGTGATGGACTTTAGACTGCTAAGAGGGAAGTGCAAAAATCATCCATGTGGTTTCTTAAAAAACTGTCTCACGTCCCTCGTTAAAAATTTGCCCAAAACACATCCCTCCGTCAATGTTTTGAGGCACGATACATCCTTTGGACTAACGGTGCAAATTTTTTTGAGGCACAGTACATCCCTGAGGACTAACGGTGCAATTTTTTTCGGTTAAGTATCAACGAGGGTCTAAAAGGAGAGTAATGTTGTTTTTTTGCTGCCACAGGGATGTATCGTGAACCTTTGTTTTAAAAAAATATTTTTTTTGTTTTTGCTTGTTTTTAAAAATAACTTTTTACATAATTATTCGTAAAAATATGTAAGCTTTTTTTACAAATTTTTTTATAAAAAAAAGCGCACTTTTTAAAATCTTAATTTTTTGAAAAAAAATTAAATTTTTTCCGTACTTTTTAAAGTTTAAAAAATTTAATTTTTTACGTTATTATTCGTGAAAAAATTTAATTTTTTTTTACAAAACTTTAAAAAAAATTCGTACTTTTTAAAATCTTAGTTTTGTAAAAAAAAATTTAAAAATTTCGTATTTTTTAAAATCTTAGTTTTTAGAAAAAAATTTAAATTTTTTTCGTACTTTTTAAAGTTTAAAAAATTTAACTTTTTACGTTATTATTCGTGAAAAATTAAAATTTTTTTTACAAAACTTAAAAAAAAATTCGTACTTTTTAAAATCTTAGTTTTGTAAAAAAAAATTTAAAAATTTCGTATTTTTTAAAATCTTAGTTTTTAAAAAGTACAAAAAAATTTTAAAAAGTTTTGTAAAAAAAGTGCGAAATTTTTTTAAAACTTTTTAAAAATAATCTAACCGAAATCGTACTTTTAAAAACTTTTTAAATTTTTTTTACAAAACTTTTTAAAATTTTATAAAAAACTTCGCACTTTTTTAAAAAATTAATTTTTTTTTTAAAATTTCGCACTTTTTTACAAAACTTTTTTAAAAAATTTTGTACTTTTTAAAAACTAAGATTTTAAAAAAAAATAAGAAAATTAAATTTTTTTTTACAAAACTAAGATTTTAAAAAGTACGATTTTTTTTAAAAGTTTTGTAAAAAAATTTTAAATTTTTCCACGAATAATAACGTAAAAAATTAAATTTTTTAAAATTTAAAAAGTACGAAAACAATTAATTTTTTTTCAAAAAATTAAGATTTTAAAAAGTGCGAATTTCTTTTAAAAAAATTGTAAAAAAATCTTAAATATTTTTACGAATAATAATGTAAAAAAGTTATTTTTTAAACAAAATTAAAAACCAAAAAAAAAAAACAAAAAAAAATTATTTTTTTTAAAACAAAGGTTCACGATACATCCCCATGACAGCAAACAGACAACAATACCCTCCTTTTAGACCCTCGTTAATATTTAACGGAAAAAAATTTGCACCGTTAGTCCAAGGGATGTATCGTGCCTCAAAACATGGACGGAGGGATGTGTTTTGGGCAAATTTTCAACAAGGGATGTGAGACAGTTTTTTGAGAAACCACATGGATGCTTTTTGCACTTTCCTCGACTGCTAAACATACATTATGTTGTTACAACTATTTCTCCATAGTAACCGGTCATAAACTAAGAAAACACTAATTTTTTTCATTTACATGTGTTTCCGACTCGATATTACGAGTCGGTTAATCACGGGGCAACTGTTTTCTTGAATAACCCGGAGTCATCGCATGCGAATTTCTCATAGTTATAAAGAGATTAATTTTCTCCTCGTTATATTCGAATCTTTAACTTTTCATTAAAAAAAAACTAATATTCTTACCGCTTGTCACCCTTTTAAGATAACACAATTTTAAACACAGGTAATTCAGTATTATGTCGGTTGAACAATGGATAAGATGGATAACTTTTTAGCTAGTTGTATGGAATCATTCATCCAAAACGGAAATTGCACGTGACCATGTGAGTGGTTATGTATAATCTAAAGAAACATATATAAATACGAGTAGTTGGCAAATGTAGGTGGGTATCGTATCGGTCAACCACTTTTTAACTTGTTATGCAAGTTAAGTTGTGAGAATCGAATTAAATGGCAAGTAATAAGTGCAAGTTTGGTTAAGGTGACTTTATTGCTAACCCAACACGTATCAAGTCGGCTTAGACCAAACCATTGAACCGAAGAATCCAAAGCTTTCGTAACCGTATAAAATGTGCGGCCAACTTCACAATTAGGTAACATTTTTATTCGGTTTTTTCTAACAAAACAGAAAACTGTTATTCCATATTATTATGTTTGAACAATAATCAAATGTCGAAAATGTTATTTATCAACGATTTTCTACTCGCGCTCCGCTACGACGCGCGGTGTGTTACGCCAAAAAGTTTATGTATACAATCTCTTTTAAATTGATTTTTCGTTTTTACTCGTAACATGGTTTAAGCATAGACAGATAATTTATAACTTTAAACTTACAGATAATTTTTGAAATGTCATAGACGATTTATGTTAACTTTTGTTACAAAAGTGGTCTTTAGAGAAGAATCACATAATTCAAGCTATAAAAAAGTTGAGAATACTTAGGTAAATATTTATTTTCACAAAAATAAAAGTTTAGGGATGAAATTTTGCATGATCAGGTAAATTACAAGGAGTAATTATGTAAATTTTCCGTTACGTTGTTGGCTTTAGGGATAAATTTTGTAAAAACTGTTAAACAACATGGACTATTTTTGTAACTCAAGTAGGTATGATTTCCACAATGAAAAGTATTTAAAAGGGACGGTTTATGTAAGTTCATGTTACATGTTTTGTCTTTGAGAATGGATTCTTATTGCATTGTTAGTCCCAAGACTCCCAACTGACCTACCTTGCAATGGTAGTTAAAACTCAAGGACTATTTAAATAAATTTTCAAGAAAAGACAATAGTAACTATCATACATTTGGCTCCTAATAACTTACTTATGTTACATCGTTAGTCCTTAGGAACCTCTTTTGGCAATGGCATGTAAACCTTAAAGACAATTTGTGTAAATTTCAAAAAGACAATATGTTACTGTTTGGTAAACATTACGATTTCCTGAAAATTGTATACTATCCCCATCTCAAAATTATTATCCCTTATTGACCTTTTAAGTTTTTTTCTTTCAACTTTAACCATTAATGTTTTTGTTTGTGTAATGTAATACTTGATGAAAATCATAGTTATGAAAATACATTTAAAAACCAATCAATTCATATACTTTTGATTAAATATTATATAATAAAAGCAAAAATATTTAAAGTCAAAATCAAAAGAAAAAGAATTAAAAAGTAAATAAGGGACAATAATTTTAAGACGGAGAGAGTACATGATGCAGATGCGGTCAACGAGCGAGTCAACGTGACAAATACGCTTGACGCTTATTTTTCGGCAACAAATTTATGTGACGGATTGCGCTGAAATTCGCATGGTCACTCGGAAACGGCCCAACGGTCAAGACTTATGGCTTTGCCATAAGCCCTGTCAGTTTTGGGCCTTTCGGGCCTCAAAAGAGCGTTTTTCCATTTTTAGGCTTTATTTTAGACAAAATCAATTATGTTTTGCACGGGATTTTGTTTCCTTTTATTTTAGAACTTATCTTTATTTATAAGGACGTTTTTAGGGTTGTCTCTAGCGGCTTTTGAGAAACCTACGAATTTATTAAATAAGAGAATTTCTCGTCTTGAGAATTTCGGATTAGTTCTTGTGTTTGTGTGGCTTGTTTTTATATCGATCGGCATTAGTACATTTTAATACTTTAACAAAAAGCACCATCTCATCCGTCTTCGAAACTTTAAACCACCATCCTTCCATCATACACGGCGACTATGAGAACCCTAGATCTATGATAACCTCTTCTTTCTCCCCTATTGATCGAAGCCTGTTAAACCATATTGATTATTGATTGTGTGAGTCATGTCGATGGTCACTTCCTGTTCGCTTTTATATGTTGATTGGGCCGAGGTTTTCGAGGGAGTCAATAACTCGGGCGGGTCGACTCAAAAACATGTTTTTTTTTTAAAGGGTTTTCCGGGGGGTTAAAAAAAAAAATATATTACACCAAAAAAACGTTGAAGTACATAGGATAAGGGTGAAGTCTCTTATCTCAGTCCAACAATGGACATTTACAAGCAACTACATGCTACTAACTAACTCCCTACACAAGAAAGACATACCAATCTTATGACTAACCAATCTACATGCTACTTTATTGATGACTTGTTTCTCCCTTCGTCGGATGTTGCAACGAGATGGGTAAAATTCATTCCCATTAAAGTTAATGTTTTTTCTTGGCCAGGCTCGTCGTGCTAGGTTTACCTACTAGTGTCATTTTAGCCGTAGAGGTGTTTTGTTGGATTCCCTCTGTTCCTCTTTGTAATGTGCTATGGTGGAGGTTCAGCATGTTTGCTTTCGATGTGAGTTGGCTCGGGTTGTTCATTGTAAAATTTGTGTTGGGTGGGATTTGGAATGGCAGGAGATTTGTTCTTTCGCGGATTGGAGGCTTGGTTTATCCTTTCCGACTTTCTTCCCGTCTCAAGTCTATTTTAGAAGTGTTTTTTATGTTGCTTGGTGGCGGATTTGGAGCTTCGAAAGCAGTTAGGTCTTTGACGCTTCGCTCCTATCGTTCGACGTTTTTGATGGACATTGTTTCTTGGTACTTTTTATGGTGTTCTAGTTAGATGTAATAAGGTTTTTTTTGGGAGTATTGGTTAAAAACCTATACTTATTTCCTTTGTAATGTCTTTCTAGCTCATTGCTAGTTTTTTTTTTAATAAAGTTGCCGTTTCAAAAAAAAAAAAAAAAAAAAACCAAGAAAGCAATAAAAACTTCTAACACGATAATATGCGGATATCATTTGATTACAAAAATCAAATTTCGCTTGGTATTCATTCACTGGAGCCTCGCGATCCGTTCATAACTTTCAAAACTTCATCATCTCTGAAAACAATAACTGTAGCATTAACACTTAGGCAATATTATTTCATAAGAACTTCCAACTAGCCTTCTCGCGGCTAACTTTCCATTAGAAACGAACCAAGAGACAAACCTTGTAGGAATCATCCAGATAACACAAAAAAAAAAACAAATACAGATGTTAGCAGCATTGCAAACTTCCAATGTAGGACAACTAGAATGTTGTAACGAATAATAAAAGCATTCGTAACAGCTTGCATTAAACCTTTCATAAATCTGTTGACCACAATAACGAGTCCTAAAATTAAGTTTCATAACTTCCTTACCCAATCCGTTGACTGCAAAATGAGGCCTAAAATAACCCCAAATCCATAACTCCATGCTATTTTAATATCCATGTTGACTTTAGGGCAACAAAACAGTTAAATAATCAATAAGATGCACTATTACATCCAGTCAAAACGCAATAATACGTCAAAATACCCGCAAATAGATCAAGACGCACATTAATTCCAGTCAAAACAATTAAGCCATAACAGCCATCACCATAATCGTCTTCCATGGATGAACTCTTGATAAAGATAATGATAACAATAACCGGTATTATCACGTATCGATCATTTCTATGGACATAAAACCTTTAATAACATAATGAAATCACAAACCCTAATTGATCAATACCCTAAATCAACGATCTAGGAATAATGAACAAAAGAGATGGAAAAGAACATGTAGGAAAAAGTTTAGGGTTTAGAGGATCGAAACCCTAAAAAGCAATTGAAACAGCCAACGAAACCTTAGAACGAATAAGGGATCGATTAGGCAAGATGGGATGAATCGCTGATTAAGGTTAAATCACTGATAAAACAACATCCAAATACGCACTTCCACAAGCCACCATGTAATAAAACGAATTCAAAAGCTGGAAACACCCTAGATCAGATCGAGCAATAAAGGGTAAGATAGATGACTGGAATAAATATGGGTGGCGGCCAACATCTTTATTAGGGTTTCCTCTTGACGTCCCTACAAGATCGGCTCAAACCCCACCAAAACAAGAAGGCAACACGACTGTAGATGCATAAAACCCTTAAAACAGATCATAAAGAACGATCTAATGATTATAGGTAAAGAGAAACGTTTTTAGGAATGGTCGTATAGTGTTTAAATGGCGGCCAAGATCTATTTTTTGAAACAGTGTTTTCTCTCCCCCACGGGGAGAGACAAAACCCACTAGTTGCTATGTTTTGATAACTAAAAAGGTTTTGAGTCCAAATTGTTATTTTCAACATTTTTTTGGTTTGTGCGTTGATACATTTTTATGATTCGGAGGTTTTTAATGTTTTGGGAGTGCATGATCGAAAAACAATAACAACATCTTAATGTGATTTTTCCTACAAACAAAACCCGCGTATTGGCATCCATATTAATTATGATTTGAAAATGTAAAAGAAAACATATACATACATTTATTTATATCTATACTACATACTCCCTCCGTCCCATTATTATTGTCCTCCGACAAAAAATGACAGTTTTACCCTTAGCTAATTAATTAAAGTATTCTTTAAAGTTTGTAATTATAATTTCAAACAAGGGTAATATAGTAAACTTAACCAAATTTTCATATCTATTTTTAGTAGTGGACAATTAAATTGAGACATCCCAAAAAGGAAATATAGACAATAAAAATGGGACGAATGGAGTATAATAAAACACCCTCTTTCTTCATTTAATATCTTATTTTAAGTAATTTATAATATATAAAGCACATTGTACAATACTTTTAATGCACAAATAAAACTTAATTTTAAACATTACAAGTTTTAAAGCTTTGTTTTCAACTATTAAATGCACTCACACATCAATTCAACACATATAATCAATACTAAAAAATACCTCATTATTCAAATGTACAACTAATATAACACATGTATAAACTAAGCAAGTTACTAATTTATTATTTTAATAACCTAAGCAAATAAAAAAATATTGAAAGGCCTAATGAATTGGGATTCCCTATTAGTCCAGGTCATTTCGGGGCAAACGGATCATTTATGATGAAGAGGATGAGCTTTAAGAGAATGATTCGGAGTTCTTGCAGAGTGGAACCGTGCAGTGTCAGACGCGAGATAGATCTTCCAAAGAACAAGGCCTTTTTCAAATAATCCAATTCATTTGGGACCCTGCAGATCCACTCTTTTTCTATTTTAAATGCTCAGGCCCACTATTTCTCGTGTTTTCACATCGAGAATTATTTGCAGATGAAGAAGATCGTCAAAGGGCTTTTTACTCCCAAACAAATCCTCCTACTTCTCAATATAACGGGCGGGTTGATCAAGAGACGCATGAAAAGCACTTCGAGTTGTTGATTAATCGCCAGAGATGGCTTAGAACCAATCGTTCATTATCTAATGGATCTTTCTGTTTTAATACTCTATCCGAGAGTTATCAGTATTTACCAAATTTGTTCCTATCTAACAGAACACTATTGGATCAAATGACAAAGGCAATGTTGAGAAAAAGATGGATTTTTCTGGATGAAATGCAAATTGGATATTAATGGAGCGGTTTCAAACCAAAATACCCAACAAGCATTAGCTCTCCCTGAAAAGGAGGTGATCCAGCCGCACCTTCCAGTACGGCTACCTTGTTACGACTTCACTCCAGTCACTAGCCCTGCCTTCGGCATCCCCCTCCTTGCGGTTAAGGTAACGAAATATCCTTTTACCTTGGACATATAGCGGATATAGTTAGAAATAATTCTTCGGCATCCCCCTTCTTTGATTTCCTCTCGAAAAGAAATAGAAATAAAAAGGGATAGTTCAAATAATATCGCTCTACCTAGTATCCATCGTTTACGATTTTCAATTTTAAAGCAGACTCCCCATTCATTAGATAGAGAAGATGACCAAGATTTCGTGATCCGCCGCCGAACTTATTCCAAGAGAGCTCGGATCGAATCGGTATTGCTATCCGAGCTCTCTTCTTGAATTGCTCATTCAATGAGCATTCTCCATATTATGCCTTGAAGAGGACTCGAACCTCCACGCTCTTGAGCACAAGATTTTGAGTCTCGCGTGTCTACCATTTCACCACCAAGGCATCTTGAAAGTGAATCGTATTGCATGAATATGATATCTATCTAGTGTGATGTATGAAATACATGACAAAAGTGGAGTGTTGGGGTATTTCTAGTGATCGGATTTATAAAGCTTAATTTTATATAAATCAAATAGTCATATTGAATAACGAAAAAACATTGCTCAGTGATTTACCAGCTACTTAGCCTATATATACTTAAATATATATTCTAAATACCCAATAGCAATAATAGTATAAGATAAGTATTCCGTGAGGATTCAAGAAGATTACTTTTATCCAAAGTAAAATTCAAAACCTTCCCGAGTCGTATCCCGACGAGGTGCGAATTAAAAATTGAGGTTAAGTTCGTGATCGCGTGATTGAATATTTTAAGATTTTGATTTGGTTTTCTAATTCTAACAAATATAATGCAAAAACAAGCAAAGACAATCAACAATTAAAGCAATTCCAAAAATAAGCACGAAAACGATAACGGGATTCTAAAAAGCCACTCTAAAATCCTAAGTTATCAAAATTTAACCCTAAAAATGTTTTTTTATTTTTTTAAAAAATCCTAAATGACTAAAAATAATTTAAAAAAAAGAATTATATTTTTTTGATTTTTATTTTAATAATTGTGAATTAAAAACTAATTTAACCTAAAAATATTATAAAA
>BQNB010128606.1:4300-19252 GCA_026074375.1 Tanacetum coccineum
GAAAAACACAAACAACATTTCCTTGATTCATTCAAGTGAAGTGTTGGATTACCAAGGTTACTTATGGTGTCACAATATTGATGAGGGGAGATTGTTGGAATTGAAGCTAGTAGTTGACTCTCATGATTAGACCGCACTTCACACATGACTTCACTATCGAATATTCAGGCATAACTAGATTATGATTATGTTTGATGGTCATCCAATATAATCAGGGGGAGAGAAGTGTTCTAGCTGAATATTTAAATAGAGTGCAACAATTAGGGGGAATAAATGTGTACATCTGAGACTTAATTAACTTTGGTGTATACAACATAGTACAACAACTGGGGGAAGAAATGTGTACATCCGGGACTTAATTGACTTTGGTGTATACAACATCCGAGACTTAATTAACTTGGAGGATATAGTTTCTTTCTTATGTGAATTGTTTGTGAGAAGTATGTGCGAACGAATGGTTGTTTATTTAGGTGGAAGCAATTAAGGGAAGATACATTTATGTACAACAACATCAACAGCATCTCTACCTTTCAGAAGCAAGAAAACTGTCATAATTCATACCTTCATATCTCAAACTCAATGTTTAAAGATACACTTCTGCAACTCTGATAAATCAAAGAACTTCCTCAAATCATCAAGTTATTGGTCAAGATAAAAGTTCTACATGAGGAAGATTGTAAGCTGTTAAGAAAGTATGAGTATGATCATTAATGCAATCAAAGAGAGATCTCAATGATTGTCCCTTGGGGGAAGATTGTTAGGAATGATAAAAAGTGACGATCTTATTAAGATCGAGTCTTGTAATAATTAGAAAAATAATATTATGTAATAGGTTAAATGAAAGGTTCGTGACTAAAATAAGTCACAAAGCCTGGCTAAATAGCCAAAGTCTAAAAGACAAGACCACCTTGCTCATACTTGTAAAATGGGTATAAATACCCCTTCACCTCCTCATTTGTAAGGTGTGTCTTCTAATCAATCTAATCTAATTTCTCTAATCCTCCTCCTCCCTCTTTCTCTCTCTACTTTCTAATCTTTCTCTCTCTAGACTAAACACTCTATTGCTTATTGATCCTGAATTTAATACCTCACATGTATTAACCCCTGTCTCGAATAAGGTATGCAGATCATCAACCAACGATTCTAAAAAAACATCGATATCATTTCCTGGGTATCCTGATATTAATACCGAAAGCATGATAAACTTTCTTTTCATACACAACCATGGAGGAAGGTTGTATATGACAGATAAAACTGGCCATACACTATGATGCCTAGTTCCTGAGTTGACGTCAACCCCATCAGCCGATATTCCTAGCCGTAGATTTATCGGATCTTTAGCAATTTCGGGGAATTTTTCATCTATGGTACACCATGCTTGTGAATCTACGGGGTGACGCAAAACACCATCTGTTATCCTCCTTGTTGCGTGCCATCTTAGATCTTCTGAAATACTTTCTAACTTAAAGAGTCGTTGAAGTCTTGGTATAATTGGAAAGTACCACATTACCTTTGCCGAAATGTTTTCGTACACTTTATGTGTCTTATTATCTACCTTCCATCTTGATATCCTACAAGTTGGACAAACAGTCAACTCCTTGTTATCCTTCCAGTAAAGAATGCAGTTGTTGCTACATACATGTATCTTTTTGTATCCTGATCCCATCATTCTCATTAGTTTTTTGGCCTGATAAGTTTTTTTAACCATTTCGTTACCAGCAAGTAGCATCTTTTTTAACAATCCTATTAATTCAGTAAAGAACTTATCAGAAGCTCCATATTTACCCTTCAAGTTGAGTAGTTTAACTATTACGGACAACTTTGTGAAGTCAGGACATCCTTTGTAAAGTGGCTTCTCCGCGTCTAATAATAGTTCTTGAAACTTGGCAAGGTCATCCTCATCAAAACTTTCTTTTGTAGCATTAACCATTTCTACTGTTGTTGGGTCATCTGTTGGAATTTCTAAACCAAAATCCATTTTGAAATCCGTGTCGTCAAGAAACTTTGTTGTAGCATTAACAGGTATTTGGGCAATTGTTGCTTGCTCATCCTTTTCTCCATGTTTATCCCATTTTGTATAGCTTAGATCAATCCCGTATTTGAATAAATGGAATTGCACTTCCTCCACTTTATGCTCTATGTGGTTTAAACATGTGGTACACGAACATGGCATCATAAGCTATTGTTTATTACCTCGTGGGTCGATGTTCCTCATCTTCTGCAAGTTGTGTACTGCATACTTAATAAACGCTTCTACTCCATCAATATATTGTTTCTTGGTCCTACTAGTTCTCATCCAAGACTTGTCCATGCTATTGTTGAGGTCAAATGGTAACGTATATATCCTACAAGTCACAAATTAAACCAATATAAGCATCAAAGCATTTGTGTATAATTACAATGGATAGTGGGCAGTGTAGTGGTACTCAAAATTCCCTTTGATCATAATGACTATGTCAAAACAACCTATTAACCCAAACAGTGCCTTATTTCCAGTTGCAACCTCACAAAAAATGATGCTCATGTTCCATGGTGGAAGCTTATATGGTATTTACTGCTGCTAAGTGTTTCCCACTATGAGATTATCATAACTACTACCTGATATACAACACATATGCTTTTCTATTATGTTGTTTGTCTCATTATTCTAAAAATGACCAAAGTATACACAACCAAACAAGATACCACTGAATGTATAACAAATAAAATTGACAATGAAAAGTAAGCATAAGTTAACATTACCACATAATGATTTCCTAATTCAAAAAAGTACCTAATTTAGATCTAAATGAACCTCCCTCCGTTGTTGATGGCCGGACCGGCGACTGGTGGATGGTGACTGGTGGCTGTGATTGGTGACTGGTGATTGGTGAGAAATGTGAGAAACTTGGGTGGAGATGGAGATGGGTGGAGGGAGAATTTGAAATTTGCTGAAAAAAATATAGGGGCGTTTTAAAAATTTTGGGGAAGGAAATACTTTTAAATTATGGGGGGCTTTTTAAAAAAAGAGAAGATGGATTGGCTATGATGGGGTTTTGCATGGCTCTCACACGCCAAACACAGTCTGCTGAACCTCTCACAAAAGAAACGCACAACAGGATTGAAAGAACTTAGCGTAGTTTTAGTAAAATAGGGATCAAATGGTAAACTTAAAAGGATAAACTTTTTCCTTTTTCAGCTTATTTTTTTAAGTCACTTGTAGCTTATTATCAGTTATTTTCAAGTCTTGTAATTTTTAAGTTTAATGAAAAGTTGAAGCATTTTTAGTAATTTTTCCCTGTTTTCTGTATATCTTTGTTACTTGTTATAAAAGGTTTAAAAGCTCTAAAAAGCCTTATAAGCTGTCTCAATCTTAAGCAATGGGAGCTCTTTAGCTTTGTGTTGTCTTAAGTTCTTAATTCTCGCAAAAATATAAAAAAATATCACAAAAAAAGAATCTGTCAAGGAGCATGGTACATAAAGGATGGCCATGGTTTTAGAGTCTCTTGGGAGACACGTAGGGTGTTTAAGGACTGGTTGGAGTCCTTAAACTCATTTCAAAAAGCTGGACCTTTGTAAGTTTCTAATTTTCAGTTTTGCTTATTTTTCACTGGTGAGCATTAGCTTATTATGCTTATTTATGCTTATTCCTTATGTTATGCTGATCTATGCTTAATGTAAAGTTTTTAGATTATTTAGTTAAGTTTTGAAAGTAAATTGTCTTGTTTAGCCTTAAACTGCTTATTTTATTTGCTTATCTTTAAGTGCTTTTCTTTGCATAAAATTTGCTTAATATTGCTTTTCTAGGTTAAGTGTTAATCTGTTTTGAATTTTCTAAGCTAAAAACCATCTTTTATAAGTGAAAAAAGTGAAAACCAGTTATAAAGGGGTGTTTGGGATAACACCCAAAATGGGTCAAAATGGTTTTTGCAATGGGTTAATGCCACTAAGTCAGTTTTAACTAGTTATATTAAGTGATTGTCATCTGTTATCAAAGGTTGTTAAAGCTTAGAATGCAATTTTAAGGTTTCAAGTAGTAGTAGTTCAAATCTGTGGAAATTTTGTTGTGTAGATTGGCTTATTTTAATCCTTGTTTTAAGGTAGCTTTCAGTACATGTTTTCATGTCCATTTTGAGTGTTATTGTGCATTAGCTATAGGATAAGAGTGCCTGCAGTTGTTGATTTGGTTTGACATTGCTCTGTCATAATTACCTAGCAGTTAATAAGTCCCCATTTTACGCCAAAATTAGAATAAGCTATGTTGCTTTAGGGTCAAAACTCTTCACAAACTCATTAGGAACCCATCCTCAATCATTTTGAACTTTTTTTTAAATATTTAAAGCTTATTTGGATAGCTGTTTTGAGGTCTGCAAAAAGCCTTTTTCAAAACCAAAAGCTCCCCTGGTACAAAAAGTTAATTTATCAGCTTCCTTTTTGAGCTTGTTTTTGCTCCATGATTCAATCACTTGGTTTTTCTTTGAAGCTCATAAGCTGATCTGTAAGCTCATATAAGCCAGTAACCCTAAAAAGGCCATCTTGGTGCTTAATTTTAAGCCCAAAGGTGCCCCATTTGCTGTTTTACTTAGCAAAAATTTTCATATTTGCTTTTTAATGCTCCCTTGTCTGTTTTCCTAGCTTAATTTCATTCTTAAGTGCTTATCAAGTGTGATTAAGTGCCTATGTTTGCTTATTCACCCTCTTCCTTTGCTTATTTTGTCTAAAAATCCAAAAAGAAAAAGCCTTTAAGCCCTTTTGTCCACTGAAGCACTCTGTCTGTCCTAGCTTTTTCATCTCTCTTTTTACAGCTTATTTTTCTTTCAAAATTATTTTTGTTTGCTGTTTTGTATAAACTTTTGGTCACTCTTTCAAGTTTTGTAAGTCTTAAAGTCCAAAGTGTTTGTCTGGTTGCTCAAAAATTAGCTTAAAGAAGCCCCCTTGACTGTTTGCACCTCATTTTCTCTTCAGTAGCTTATTTCTCTTCTTTTAGCTTAATTCTCATTCCCCTATGCTTATTTTTATCTGCATTTGCTTCCTAGGTATAGATAAGTCTAAGTTTAGCTTTTTTTTTATTTGTTTGCTTAATTAGTGCTAAAAAGCTCAATCAAATTAGTTTAAAGTTTTCTAGTATATAAAAAAACCTATCTGCCTGTTTGTTTGTGCTTATTACGTGCTTATTAGTGAATTGTGTAAAACGTCATAGTTATTAAAAATGCTTAATTTCTTGTGCTTAATAATTTTGTTAAGAAAAAATTTCAAAAAAAATAAAGGGGAAGCTTGGAAGTCAAGGGTAAGCTGTGGCTCGAACCCCCGACCTCAACAAGCCTCAACCCTTTATAAACCAACACCTCTACCGATGTGCTACAATAGCTCATCCGGTAGAGGTTGGTTTGGTTTATTATTTAAGGGCTCTTTAGCCCGTTTGCTTATTAACCTATTTTAGCTTATTTCGCAGCTTATTTGATAAGCTGTGTAACTTTTCTTATTTTTCATGGGACCTTTATCCTTTAAGCTATTTTGTGTGATTTTTTCATAATTTTTTATAAACATTTAGTATTTTTTTATAATTTATTTTGTTTAAAAACTTTAAAAAATCATATAAAAAAAGTCAGAAAATTATAAACTTTTTTTTAAAAAATTTCTTTTGTCATATAGTTTCTAGGAAAAATATTTGTTTTCTTGTAGGGTCATTTTTGCAAAGTTTCACTTTTTAAAGAACGGGATTCGTTCCCGTTTTTGTTTTGACTCGTTTTTGGTCTTAACTAACTCCGTTTTTTATCTAGTTTTTTTTAAACTTCATTTTTAGTCAAGTAGAATCTATTTTGAGTTTAAAAATTGTTCTCGGATTAAAATTGTGTAATTTAGTTTTTTGACCCTCGTTTTTCGTGCCCGTTTTAAGTTTTAAGTTATATAGCTTTCATTTTTAGGTTTCTATTTAATCGTTTTTGCATATTTAACTAGTAGAAATAGAAAACCAATCATAATCTTGTAATATTCAAACATCGATTATCAATTCGTCATTCGATTTTCAATTGCACACCTCGTTGGGACATAACGACCCGGGAATCATACTTCCGGTTACATATATAATTTATTTTATGAATTCTTAACCAATCCTTAGCTAAAGGTAATTGGTTGAGTGTTTGCTTATATATAATATATATTATTGACGAATCAATGGATATCTAAAACCATATACCTATGATTCTCTTTATATAGAGAGATATCAAGGCTTACAACAGAAGATAAGAACAAACAATATATTTAAAACATTTAAGAATATATTCCAGCTTGAAGATTTCTTTAATTACAATTTTAGTCCTTTGTTTCATTCTTATATTTATTTTGTCTCATCAAATCTAGAATCCCAACAATCTTCCCCTATTTGATGATGACAAAACAAACAAAGTCGCGTACGAACTTCCCCATAAATAAAGAAGTTGAGATGTAATCATCTCTCTAAATGAAACAAAATCTTCAATGCTTCCCCTTGATTTAAGATCTCCTTGAACATCACCACACATAATAACTGCAAACCAAGAACCTGTAATCTTCTTCTCCTTTTTGCTCATCCATTAGGGTCTTCTGAAAGATAGCAACTGTAAAACACTTCCCCTCAAGTGGTGCATGTAGATGGTTAAACATTTAATCAATAAGCTTCCCCTGAAACCAATATGTTTACCATCTCTTGAATCTCAAACTCTGTAGGCTCTATGTAGTGATCACTGATGAAGAAAACTGAGTATAACGAATTTGATGAAGAAGTAGAATCTCCCAAACTTGTGTTTTATGTCTTGCACTATCCACGTAACGTCAAACATATAAATAAATCTGTGAAATATAAGTAGACTGCAACCTCTTGACAAAAATCCTCATCTTCTATGAGACACATACTAAGTGATAGCAAATGTGAGCATTGAGCACCTATAAGAAAAATCACACACCTTTGCTAGATTTTGACAAGTCTTCGTCATACCATATAAGCATGAACAAGTTATCTTTAAAGTCAATGTCCTGCTATAAACACGACTGATTCGTCCAAACTATACCTTAAAATATATATAATATATAATAAAATATAAAATATATATATAAGAATAGTCTAAAAGCAGAATCAATGAAACCGAGAAGTAGTATAGAGTGTTCCCGGGTCGTTTATCCCCAACGAGGCTGGAATGGAAAATCGATACAGTCGAAGATTTGAGTTCGAATGAAGGAATTGATTTGGGAGATTGAAAAAGTCAAATTAAACAATAACAAACAAAAACGTTTAAGAAAAACCTAAAAATTATGAATTTAAGCTAAAAAACGAGAGCACGAATCCCGAACAAAAGGGGGAAAACCTAAAATCTTTAAAAATAACCCTACGGAAAATTTTTCACTTCTAAACTACTCTAGGGATCAAATAACGAAGAATGAAAAAGACTAGACCGAAAACGGAGTTCGTTTGACCCAAAAACGAGTCAAGACAAAAAACCGCACCCGGACCGTGCTTTAAAAAGTAAAAAGTTGTAAAAATGACCCTACGAAAAATTTTATATTTTTCCTACAAACTAGATGACAAAAGAAAATTTTCTAAAAAAGCAAAATATTTTTTTGATAATTTTTGTATTTTTTATGAATTAAATAAACTTTTAACTAAATTAAATTATAAAAAATATTAAACGATCACTAAAAATTCTGAAAAATTTACAAAAAATACTTTACTCTATAAAGTTCCTACGAAAAATAAGAAACAAAAATAAGCTGAAGGAATAAGCCCCGAAATAAGCTCGAACAGCTTATAAGGCTTAAAAGCCAAAACCCCTTTAAGTACCACAGCCCTTGAGTCTTTAACGAAAAAGACCCAAGGGCGCAGTGGTAGAGTGTGTGAGTTAAAGGGGATGTATCGCTTGGTCCCGGGTTCGAGTCTTGCTCACCCGGGCCAAGTGTCTTCCCCTTTTTTTTATTTTTCCTAAAGTCTAGGGTAGAAAGTGTAAGAAACTAAACTAAAGGGTAGGCGGGGAAATTATGAATAATTTACACTACAATGCAAACTGGTACCCCTGAACTAATGGAAGAGATACAAAATAGACCTCGCGACTTGACTTATTTTTGGCTTTTTGAAAAATTAAGATTTAGCAAAAACTTAAAACATGAAAGTTACTAATGAGCTTATACTAAACAACTTTAACAAATGCATTTTTTACTTTTATCAAAAGAATAAGCTAGAAAATACAGCTTAAAAGTGGCAGTTTGGTTTAAAATGGCTTAAAGGCTAAACAAGCTAAGTCTTGGGATACTTTGAGGACAACTAAGCTAGAACTAAGGACTAGATAAGCTAAAAGGGACCTAACCTAATCTAAATAAGCTAAAAAGACTAAAAGTTTAAGGCTAAATAAGCTGGGACAAAGGCTTAATGACAGAGAGCTTAAAGTGAGCTTAAGAGGCTAAAATGCTTAAGACTTGGGCTTTTTACACAAATTAAGCCAAGGAAAAAGAAACTTTAGCAAACACAGCTTATTGCTCAAACCAAATAAGCTGTAAGGACCACAAATGAGCTTATGAAATAAGCTCAATAAGCCCAAGAGATGGCTTAAAATCCACAGCAGTACTAACTAAGGAGTTAGTACTGTTGGTGGAAATGTGGGACTATAAAAAGCTTAATAAGCTAAAAAAAAGGGAAATAAGCTATCTAAAGCTATTGTCTGACCTAATAAGCTACTAAGAATCTGAATTGGACAACTAAAAGTTATGAATAAGCTAGAAAGAAAAACAAGCAGTCCCTACATCTAAGTCATATGAAAACAGCCAAAAGGCAAGTTGAGGCTTGAAAATAAGCCCACAAATGAGCTTTTCAAAAGCTGAAAATCAACAAACTTATAAAAGGACTTATAAGCTCTTGAAATAAGCAAAGAAATTGGGCTTAAGCCCTCTTAAAGCCTAAGAAAATTAAGCCTAAAGTCTCCCCTTTGCACCAGGGGAGCTTTAAGGCTAATTCTCAAGGGCTTATTTGACAGCTTGTTAAAAGCTGTCAAATAAGCTCTAAACCAACAAATAAGCTCAAACAGATTGAGTGTAGTGTACAAGGGGCTTATGCACCAATTTTTAGCTTTTACAAACCCTAAACACTTGCTGAATTTGTGTGGTGAAAAAGGCTTATGGCTCTTTTTAAAACTGTTATAAACAAACACTTGGTGCTATTTGACTTACAAAGTCAAAACACCATGGGTGTTTGCAGCTTGTTTAACACACACAACAATACACTCTTTTTGAACCTCAAACTAAAAACTCAAGTGCTTATGGATATAAGCACTTGTGACCTTTTTAAAAGTCACAGATTAACAAGAATGGTTTATAAAAACCTTGAAAAACATTTTTGAAACTCAAAGACTTTTGAAAATAGCTTAAATGAGCTTAACAACCTATGCTAAAACTAACTAAATGAACCCCAACCCATGCCAAAACCATTTTGACCCGTTTTCAAGGTTGACCCAAACACCCCTTTATAGTGAGCTGTCAAAACTAAGTGACTTTAAAATCTATTTTGTAGCTAAAACTTTTAAAACCTTTTATCCACTTCTACTAAAAATGACCTAATTAAACTATTTAAGCTATAAATTGCCTAGCTTATTTGGAAAAATAAGCTAGTTTCTCTACTAGCTTAATACACTAATATGACAGTTTTTAAAGAGAAACTAAAGTTACACACATTAAATCTAATGAAAACTTACAACATATAAATAACAAGTCTAAACAAATGTTTTTGCAAAGATTAAAAGCAAATAAGCTAATATCTTAAGCTAAAAAATTAAGCTAAGTTAAAATTGGGAAATGAAACCTTGGATTTTTGTTGTCTCAGAACCAAGCCACTCTTGTTGAATGAGTGGCTTAAAACCCTGACCTAATGGCTCCTTAGCCTCTAAACCTGAGCTTAAAAGCTCAATAAGCTCTTTGGAGCTTATTACCTTCTTGTTGCTTCCACAATGAATCTCATGAACTCAAATGTCATTATTTTGATATAAATGGACTTAAATGAGTAAATAAGTGACTTTTGACAAGTATTCAACTGAATTTGAGCTTTTTAACAAGAATAAGCTCAAATGAGCTTATTGGAGCTTATTGAAGTAAAAATGGCTTATTATTGAAAATAAAGAACAAGTAAACTTTGAAACTGAATATTATTTCTCAAATGAAGTAGTACAAGCTGAAAGAAAGAGAGTACAAGTGCTTAAAACTAATTGCTAAAAAAAACTTGAGAAAAATGCTTAAAATTACGAAAAAAAACTACAAACTGAAATTAAAACTTGCTGCCTTTGTTCTTCTGTCTTCTACAACTTTTATAGCTGAGTCCTTGTGTTAGTTGTGTGAGAGGGGGAGAAGCAAACGAATCCTAGCCCTCCAATTTCATCAAAAAGCAATCTTGGTCGTCGAACAAGGCCTTGGGAGGTGTGGGATTGCCAACTTGGCAATCTCACAGCTGGGAAAGTTAGTGGAGGAGGGGGGCCATGGGGTTGGTTGAGTTTATAGGATAAAAGAAGCTTGGAAACCTGTGAGTATGTGGGGAGTTGAAATGGCGGGAAAATTGAGTTTGTACGAAGGTTGGGGATGACAGGGTACGGGTTTGGGTAAATGGCAAGTTTGGCCCTTGATGGTGTTAACTCTCATTGCACCCGTCGTCCTTGTGGTTATATAACTTTGGGGACTTGGCAAAACAAGTCCCCAAGAGTTATATATACTTTGCATGAACCGTCCTTGGTTTGTTATAACTTCAAGGACTTGACAGTTTTAGTCCTTGGAGTTATAACTTTGCTTCCATGGCAGTTTTGGCCCCTCTCTTTTCTTTTCTCTTTTCCTCTTTAAATATAAGTTTAGGGTTTTGGCAATTTTAACCCTCAAACTTATATTTCTTCACATGTTGACTTTTGGATTTGTCGGGGTTGACTTTGACTTTGACCAGTTGACTTTTCTGTTGACTTTTTGACTTGATTGACTTTTCGGCTTCGATTTGGCTTTGTCTTTCACAGTCTTTTCCATTCCGAGTCCGGTTTTGTCGTTTTGGCTTTGTTTTTCGTCTTTTTCTTAGTTATCCGTTCCTGCACAATACAATTAGCAGAACAAGCATATATTTGGCATTTTAAGTCCGATTTTGGTTATTTTAGCTCGTTTTTAAAGGTAAAAGGTATGTGTAATTAAGCACATACCAACCGACATGCTCATACTGATGGCATTCTTGTTTTACTTATATAAACATAAGTCTAACAATCTTCCCCAATAAACTATTATTTATTTGACTTTGAAGCTCTTTGATGATGAGGAAGTTTAGTATCAACAATCTTGATGCTGAATGATTGGCTTTGAAAGCTTGAGTATGAGCACGTGGTAATGAATTTGACTTTGCTGGAATGGGGCTGTAACACCGACGTTTGTACCTGCATTTGAATGTTAGTAATAAACAACATATATGGACGAAATGTATTTGTCATTCATTAATATTAGGTTGCGATAACCATTGGTTCCCCATTTTATAGTATAAATACTATACCTGTGATCAGGTAGATTCAAAGAATCTCCTTGACATGGTTTCCAGCTCAAAGCATAGGATCTTCTAACACATATGTATTAGATTCACCATGCTTGCTTGTTCTTATTACCGGAACGTCTCAAAGCAGACAACACGGTAAGAGTGAGTCAGATAGTTACTATCTTTCTTATTAAGTCGTCAATTCATTTACTGGACCAAAATCGATATCCAGTTATTACAAGCTTGATTCATATAGAATCTTGCAAGTCACCTACCGCAGAGCTATTTGAGGTTGACTCTGTAAGGATTTCCATTCGTCACTATGAATACTAAAGAGTATCACTCTGAATGTTCTTGCAAGATCTCAAGGATAATGCGTAGGACTCTTTGTTACCAAATGTTATTTAAAGGTGAACAACAAGTGTTATACATGTATTGTGTCCTAATGAGATTTATAATTTGATCTCTCTTGGCTCTAGACTTGATTTATGCACTTTGTTTTAGTAATCGAAGGCTGGAGCAGACTGCCACCTTTTCAATATCAACAATCTCAGAGTGAGATGTCAATAGATAACGTGTGTATCTCCGTGACAAATGAGACAAGTTTCTTTTGAGAGAAACTCGAATGGCTGGGAAAGGTTGTGCATTGCATCACTGGGTCCATGACGACTTTCTTTAATACCAACAATCATCTTTATGATTTTGATAGATTATGTATTGACCCAGTTTCTACCTAAGTTGTGTGGAGGGCTTCTATATTTTCACCCTTTATCCATACATTTCTTTTTAATTCTTCAACCCCTTCAATGCTTACCAAGACGTCATCACTAACACCTTGTTGTGATTGTTCCAATGTTAGCTCAACCTTAGTCGACATTCTTCCCTTATTCTTGTTCATCTCCAATCATACCTAAGGACTTCTAATTCTATCTATGGAATGTCCTTGGGTAGATCCCTCCGGTTCTGGTTGGATCATAGGACTTATACCTAACCTTAACCACCTTATGACTTCATCAATGTCATGAGTTAATTGGTTGTTGGGTATAGAGATCAAACTATAAAACATTTGATATAGACATTTTGAAATACTCCCCCTACACATGTGCTCCGAGATTCAAAATTGTTTTGCACATGAAGAAAAGAGTTACACTTAGAGTCTTAAAGATCACATTCTTCTATATCACATTTTAATAATATTTTCTCTCCTTATTTAAAATAATAAATCTTTTAGTATTTGAAATACCAATTGATTAAACTCAAAACATGAAAAATTCCATGAGGAGAAAAAATATACCATGATATTGCAT
Source organism: Tanacetum coccineum (assembly GCA_026074375.1). Classification (NCBI taxonomy): domain Eukaryota; kingdom Viridiplantae; phylum Streptophyta; class Magnoliopsida; order Asterales; family Asteraceae; genus Tanacetum; species Tanacetum coccineum. The sequence goes on from BQNB010128606.1 coordinate 17,087, forward strand.
GAATTCATTTTTCTGATAGCTCCCCTTTAACACAGTATGTGGGATACCACTAATTTTTAAAACTCGACATTACAAGGAAAAAATGATACGACACCACAAATATGTTGAAGACGGAGTGAGATGCCTTAGTGAACAATGTATTTTATTAATTGACATTATAATTTCCACATTTTAATTTCACGAAATGTTTTTGAATACATAAAATTGACATTTATGAGATGTACTCAAAATACGTTAAAAGACTTTGGTTTTAAAAGCTCCCCCTCAAAAAATTAATCCACATAAAATGACATTTTAATAAAAATTGATACCATAATGTTTTAAACTTATTTGAGGAAAGGATTGTTGAACACACAATTTTAACAAATAACACTTTTTATGGAAAGATACCATAAATTATATTGTAAACAATTTGACATTGATAGTCATTTTTGAAAAATTGTGTTCAACGATTTTTAAAAATCATGATAGAAGACTTTTCTTCTATTTGTAGAGTAAGTGCTCTGAAGCGTACACTCCCCTATTACATTCGAGACCGAGTTATGTACTGAAATGTACATAAGTCATATAGAAAATTTAGAAATGACATGTTTTGAAAAGTTTGAACTCTTGCTCGAACTTCATTTACACACCCGTGTCAATGTTAATCGACATTTCTAGGTACGTAAATGTTATCGATTCCAAGAGACATGTCGAGAAGATTCTTTTTTGGTATTTTGGAAATTTTGGTATTTTGGAAATTTTCTGTGATTATATGTAATTTGTTTGTTTCTAGTTTCTATTTATTTTTACTATTCTCTTTTTGTTGCTTTTATATTTTTGTATTTTGTTTTTAAAAAAATTGATTTTATAAATCTCGAAATAAAGAGAGAAGATAAGTAATATTTAACAGTTCGATTGTTGATAGTATCATAGCATATTCGTTTGCTCTTTAGAACCTCCAGTTCTTTGGAGTCAAAACATCTGTCATGTATTCAGAGTCGTCTGAGAGAGATGACTGTTAAAATCTATCTAATCTGGTGTAAGGCTTTAGTAAACAGGTCAACTAACTGGTATTCAGTTCCGACAAAGATAATTCAACTATACCCTTTTCAACCTGTTCCTTTATGAAGTGATATCTGACATCGATGTGTTTGGTACGGGAATGCTGGACTGGATTGCATGAGATGGCTATGGTTGCTTTTGAATCACAATACATAGGTATTTTGTCAAAGTGGAAGCCATAATCTATGAGCTGAGTTCTCAACCATAGAACTTGAGCGTAGCACGCAGATAGAGACACATACTCGGCTTTTGCTAAAGAAATTGAAGTACAGTCCTGTTTCTTTGAAGACCAGCTGACTAACTTATCACCTTCTAGAAATTGTATGCCACCAGATGTGCTTTTACGTGTATCAAGACAGCCTGTATGATCTGAATCTGAAAAAGCAATTAGATTAAAGTCGGTGTCCTTCGGATTCCAGAGTCCCATGTTAATGGTATTCTTAAGGTACTAAAAGATCCGTTTAACCTCCCTGGGGTGCTTTTCAGTTGGTCTCGCTTGATAATGAGCATAATAACATGTTGCATGTACAATATCCGGTTTACTTGCTGTTAAGTACATGAGTGCTCCGACCATACTACGATATTTCGTTTGGTCGACCAGAGTTCCACTCAAGTCAGAATCTAGGTGTTTCGTAGCCATTGGAGTACCAATGCTATCACATGAGGTCATACCATGCTTTTTAAGTATCTCTTTAGCATACTTAGCTTGGTTTATAAAGATACCATAAGGGGATTGGTGGATCTGAATTCCTAAAAAGAATTTTAGTTCCCCCATCATAGACATATCAAACTTGTTGTGCATTAGTTTTTCAAATCATTTTGAAAGTTTTGGGTTCGTAGAAACAAAAATAATGTCATAAACATAAATTTGCACAAGCAATATGTCTTCCCTATGTTTAGTTATGAACAGAGTTAGATCAATAGAACTGTAACACCCCCAAAAATGTGTCGCAGCGGAAATATGTCAGGAGGCGTTACTTCATAATACAATAGCACAAGATACAAGAGAACGACCTCTAAATGTGTCGTTTTGAAAAGTTATCTCATTGATTTTCTTGAAATTGATATAAAACATTTGTCCCATAATTGCATCACCATGAAAAACTTGAATGTAAAGACTCC
>BQNB010128607.1:0-14445 GCA_026074375.1 Tanacetum coccineum
GACTCTTGGAGGACAATCTAACCAGTTATCACATGTTTCTTCTCTATTATTGAGCAAACTAGGGGAGTACTAGTTTTTTTTACTTGTTTTCTTTTCCCTTTATTCGTTTTTACGGGTACTTTTATAGAACATTGGGGACAATGTTCAACTTAAGTGTAGGGGAGGAAATAAACCTTAGAAACTATTCCTTCAATTGCCATTTTCTTTTTCCTTAAAATGATGGGTAATATATCGAAACATAGCATAAAAGTTAATTTTAACCAAAATTTAAAATGTTTTTATAACACATACCGATGAAAACCGAGTATTAATAGCATCTCATAGATAGGAATTTATATGACTAGCACAAAAACCCTCAGAATTCCACCCCAAAAATGTGAGGTTCTCCTTTAGATCTATAGGAATTCGGGTATCCATTATTGATACCCAAGATAATTTATACCTTTAGCTTGTTCGAGTTAAGGAGTGAGCAGTCATATGTGTCTATTCCGTCGTTACTGATGTGTACGTATGGTCTTTGTTGCCTTTTCTGGAGCATTGATATCGGTATTAAATTATATGAGTGTACCGATAGTATATTAAATTCTAGAACTTATTTTTGTGATGCATCCCGAGACCACATAGTGAGTATTAGGATTTGCTAGATAAGAGGCACTAGGATTAACCCATGTTTTAAACCTATAATTGTTATGATGGTCACATCGATCATGTAACTATCCCACACCCTTACCATGCACTCATTTTTAGTGCAGGATACCCCTGGTATACCCCTCTGATCCTATCCTTTTTATTTTTATTCTATTTATGTATTACGGAACGACCAAAAGGGGATTTCTAGGAATTCCTGAATAGACTATTCCAGAAGTATGTAGTAGATGAATTTTGTAACCATTAAACCAATTGTTACACCCAAATCACCTTAACCTACCTTGTATGTACTCGCTTTTAGTACATTATTATTTTAACCCAAGTTAATTATTGAGTACATAGTTGCTAAGTCCTTATCCTTGTAAACACAGTTTTGGGACGATTGGGATTCATGGTAGTATTTTGATAAGTGCTTAATTACACATATCTTTTACCTCTAAAAACGAGCTTAAATGACCAAAAACAGACAAAAACTGCCAAATATATGTTTGTTTTGCATTTGTATTGTGCAGGAAGTGGATATCATCAAAAAGACAGAAAACCAAGCCAAAATGACAAAACTGAGCATGGAATGGAAAAGACTGTGCAAAATCAAGGCCAAAGTCCAAAAATGTCAAAGTCAGAGTCAATACTGAAGAATCAGCAGTCAAACCGGAGCCGGAACTGAAGAATACTATTGGACGCAATCTTAACCCATCTGATGGGCCGGGAAAGCCCAATAGTATAACTATGAAGACTGTGAAGACCAAATGGGCCCTCAATCAATTACAACAGCCCATTTGTGTGCAATTGACAAAGACTGTGAAGACTTTGAAGGCCCAATCCTAGCCCAATAACATAAGCCAAAGCCCAATAACACAAGCCCAATAGCCCAAAACATTTTTTTATAAAACTCAAGGACCAAAAATGTAAATTTTTTAAAAAAAAAAAAAAAAACTTGTTTTATAATTAAAAATAAAAAAATAAAGAAAAGGGGCCAAAGATGCCAAGTTTTAAAAGTTGTTTTATAAGAAAAAGAGAAAAATAAAACACAAGGACTAAAACTGCCAAATGGCAGTTTTCTTTTTAGTTATAAACCACAGGGACCTGATTTGCCATTACCCTAAACCTTCTTTGTTTTCTTTTTATAAAACGGAGGGACCGAAATGGTCACTTTCCAAACTATGTTATAACTAAAAAAACGGGCCAAAACAAAATGAAAAGAGAAAGAGAGTTGAGGGGCCATTTGTGCCTCTTCCCCATTGTTCGCGTTTAAACCCTGCAACCCACCCCCGTACCCGCCAAAAACCATATAGCCTTTCCCCACGTTTTCAAGCCAATACCACTCTCCCAAGTACCTTTCCAGCTCACCCCTCACCTCTTCCCACCTTACCCTGTCCTTATAACCCCTTTCCCTGTCAAAACACACAACCCGAGCACCCCCATGAATGGTGAGATGAAGAGAAGACCAAATCAAGGGCTAGGATTGAGTGTGAGGCTTCCTACACTCACAACAAACACAGCCCAAGAGCTAGAAATGTTTGAAGACCTCTATAAAAGAGCCAAGACCAAGCCGAAGCACTTACACCATTTTTATGTTTTTTTTTAGCTTAACTTTAAATTCCAAGTCTTTCCTTTAATTGTTTAAGTATAACTCAGTTGTTTTTTAAGCTAATATTGTAATACTTTTCAGTTTAATAAAAGTTAAGAAGTTTGTGAAAATCACCATTGTCGAAATTTAAAGTTTAATGTTAGTTGTTTAATCCTGTTTAGACTTGTGTAAAAATGTCTTAAAGTGATTAAACCTAACTTGTAATCACTTATCTCAGCTTTCCTTTCACTAAAATCAGTAAAAAAAAACGTTTTTATATATTTAAGGGGGTGTTTGGTTTAGCATGAAAATGGGTCATATGGGGTTGTGCATGGGTCAAATAAAAAACATTAAAAACCATTTTTATATATTTAAGGGAGTGTTTGGTTTAGTGTTAAAATGGGTCGTATGGGGTTGTGCATGGGTCAAGCTCACTCAGCCAACTTTGGCTGAGTGAGTAGGGTTCATTAGGCCATTAAAATTATCATTTTTAGTTTAAAAATAGTTTTTTATGTCCCTTTTGGTTTCTGTCAAGAGTTGAATAAGCATAATTGAGCTTAAGTGCTCAAGCTGCATAAGCAGCTTAAGCACATTGTGTTTGTGCTCTTTGTTTTTGTTTCTAGCCCTTTAAACCAACCATGTTCTGCCCCTTTTCTTTTGACCAAGCATAAGTCAAAGAGTTTGTATGTATTTTTTTTGAGAATAGCCATTTTTAAGCCATTTGTTCAGCAGTTTTAATTAAACCTTAGGCTCCCAAGTTTTGAATATAAGCTCACTAGTCACCCCTTTTAATCTGTTTTTACTTTGTTTTGGTAAAAAGCTCTAAGAGCTTATTTTCATAAGCTAATCAGCCCCTAAGCCACTGCAGGGGTTCCCCTGGTGCAAACCCTAAACTGCAGCCAATTTTTTTGGCTTATATGACATTAGGCCCTAGGATTTTTTTAAGCTTCTTAGAGTAGTCTGTAGGGTTAGTCTTGTAAGGTTCAGTGCTTATTTAGGTTAGATAGCTTTAATAGGTTAGCTAAAATTGTAGCTAAAAAGTAATGTTTTTCAGTTTTTATTTTCATTTTCATTTTAGCTTATTTCACATTATCTTAATTTAGGGCTTAAGCTTATCGTTTTTAGCCTCATCTTAGTATCCTAAGCTTAAATTTCATATTAACTTAAGTAGACATGCTTATTGTGTGCTTAAAAACTGAAAAAGAAAAGAGAAAAAAGGCCAATAAGCTCATGAGCATTTAAAGATATCCGTCAGCCCTTAAGCTCACTTTTCTGGCTTATTGTGAGCCTTTCACCTCTAGTCCAATTAGGAAAAAATGTCCCCTTAAGCCCCTTAGAAAGTTGCCTTTTATAAGTTTTTACAAAAAATAAGCTTGTTAGAGACATAACTTTTAATCTGGGTCCTTCTCATGGACTGTTTGTTGTAACATCTCTTTGTAGTTACACGAGTTAGTCCCTGTGGTTAGTAGCCTGTTACCACCGTTTGTCCTGTGTTCATTCACTGTTAGTCCATAATATAACAGCATTAACGTTTAGTTAATTAATTAATTAAGTTAGTTTAATATTAATTAGTTTAATTACTTTATTAAAACAGTAAAATTTTGGGCATTTTTTATATTTTTAGATTTTGATAACATTTTTCTTTATTTAATTTGATTTTTTTCAGATTTTATTAATAGTTATCTTTCTTCTGACTTTTTATATTTAATAGTTTTTAATTAGTTTTTAATCTAGAAAATTCATAAAAAATCCAAAATTGTAATAAAAAAATAATATTTCTTTTTTATAAAATTTTCTTTTGATCATTTAGTGACTAGGAAAAATATAAAATTTATGTAAGCATAATTTTTCTTAAAATTTCAGTTTTAGACCCGTTTTTTTACCGGGTGCGTTTTTACCGTTTCTTTTTCGTTTAGCATTCAAACGACCTCCGTTTTTGTTCTAGTTTTCTTTATTTTTCAAGTTAAGTTAATTAGAATTTAATTTTGATTTTTAATTTAATTTAGCATTTATTTTCTTAATTTTTAGTATTTAGGGTTCCCGATACCTGATTTTGTTCCCCGTATTTTAGTATAAATTTAATTTTAGGATTTCCTTATAACTAATTTTGTTTCCCGTAGTATTTAAGATCCCCATTTCCTATATTTGTTTCCCGTAGAGTAAATTAGATTTTATTTAATTAACTTTAGTTTTAAATTATATCAGTGTTTCCATCATTCAATTTCTCATCAAACCAGGATAAATTTCAATTGCAGCCTCGTTGGGACATACGACCCTGAAATATCTTCCCGTAATCTTTTTATCTTGATTCGATTCTATATATTTATCTACTTTGTGTAGTGTTTGACACTTTCCCTTGGTTAAGGGCATTTGGTTGAGATTTGCATTTGAGTTATATATTTTATATATATACTATCTGCGAATCAATTTTTGGCGCCGCTGCCGGGGAGGCATTTGCTACGATTTCTATCCGACTTTGATCTGAACTTGTCTTATTGTTAATATACCATATTAAAAAACACAAAAATATTTTTCTTTTCTTTTTATTAGTACATATCATATAAAAATTTAAAAAAACCAAAAAAAAAAAAAAAAAAAAAAAAAAAAAAAAAAAAAAAAAAAAAAAAAAAAAAAAATTTGTCCATAAAAAATTAAAATTCACTAATTGGTAAAAATACCAAAATATAATATTCTCCACTGAGGTATTATCATAATAAGTTCCGGTGAACTATTGAGTTCCCAACTCGAACAAAAGATTTAAAACTTGCCTTCTGTGTCACTTACGATATACGGCTCACCTCATTCTGATTAACAAACTATAAAGTGGGTTTAAGGAGGGTTGTTCCTAGGAACTACGACCCGAAAGGAGAAATAAGCTTCGCGCTATTCCTACTCCTCCGCTCACCTGTGCGTTTTTCATCTGAGAACTACCGTGAAGTATAATATAGATTATCAGGTTTAATTGTCTATCTGATTTGTCCCAAATTGTAAATATGTTGTTAATAAATTCGAAAAAACCAAAAATAATCTTCTTTTTCTTCGTATCAGTTAATTCTTTCCTTATCCCTCTATCTATTTAATTCTTATGACATCATTCGATTGTCGCCTTAAAGCGATTAAAGCATGTTCGGCTTGTGGAAATTTGCACACTTCAGGCTTTTGTTGTTCAAAAGAGAAACTCAAAACAAGATTCTTGTATCCAATGCCGAATCATCTCAACAACACATTACGATAGAAAGAATTTGTTTCGATTGTTGAGACCTGTTGCATGGTCTTAATTGTCTTGAATGTAACCTCACAGAAAGATATGAGAAAGCATTTCAAAAGTTTCAAAAATACTTCGCCCAAGTCATCCATGACAATTCCAACTGATAAATTGCCGACCTCGAGAGCTTCGTTGTCAAACAATACCCCAGTGTCAAATTCCTCACAAAAATCTCCACTAATCGACCAAAAGGGTTGTTGCCGGGGGGGGGGGGGGGGGGGGGGGGAAAAGGGGGGGGGGGGGGGGGGGGGGGGGGGGGGGGGGGGGGGGGGGGGGGGGGGGGGGGGGGTGGGGGGGGGGGAGAAGTGAAGGGTAAGTGTGGTGATTCCGTTAGAGTGGCATCTTTTGTCAACGATGCACTTGTAAGTCTTGTGGGAAAGGTGCTCTGTTGGTATAATTGTCCATCCGAAAACTCTGATTATCTCTATCCGGTGCCAACCAAACAAACCATTAACGGATCCCACAAGCTCGGAAAAGTGTGCAAATACCAAAATTTTTTGGTCAATGCCAAAAATGTGGTTTAAATGAATATGACGGAGTTTGTTTTTATTGTAAGATTCAGAGTGAAACACCAAATGTTTTAACTCCATACTCATCTAATGACACTCCCGATTATTCAAACATTCTCTCCACAAAACCCCGACGTCATTCTTATGAGAATTTTGAAAACAATGCTTAATTATGGGTGTACGAATTGTTCACCACAAGTTCCGTTTATCCAATCGGAACCGTGTTACAATCAAGACTTTAATTTCTCCAAAATTCTTCAAAGTTTTTCAACAACAATATCTTTTGTAATATTGTGGGGGTCCTCATGAGACTTTTCAGTGTCAACCGATGAATGAAGACTATTATCATGAGCAAAATCCTTGCTATGACTCTCATTCTTTCGGTTTTGACCAACTTCAAACCCCGCAATTTTCCGTCAATCATCAACCTCCTCAACCAATGAGCATGGAAGCTTTGCAAGCCCAAGAGGACCTAATGAAATCGATTGAAAGCTTTCTCAAAAAGTTTAATCGTATCTCTTTTGGGAAAACGCCTAAGGTTCTATTGCATGCTTGGGACAACTTTATTGAAGTTAACAGCTCAGAACCCGAGGATGTCATAGAATAGCTTAGCAAACTTGTCAAGATGTTGAAAATCAAAAGTGACCGAGCTATCTGAGTACATCAAATACCCGCAGGAATCTGCCCTCTCGTCTACTGAGATATGATAGATGACGGAGGATTAATACATTGCATCACACCCGTTATATCAACCGGGAGCCCGTAAACTCATCTAATTAGAGGAGATGACATCTTGACACATTCCGGCAACTGAATCGACGAATTCATAAGTCCTAGTGTTGAAATCGTGTCCAATCCCAAGTGAGTCCAAAGGTGTTCCCAAAGTGTGTGATGTGCCTTTTCATGACAATTCTCCGCCTTTTGACATTTCAAAAGATCAATCTGAGGATTTCTCTGATTCTAACGTTGATTCTACTTCGACTGATGAAGATTCCTTCTCTAGTAACGATGTCGAGTATGTTGAGGATCCACCTCCCAATTCTGAGCCCCTATAGCTCAAAGTGAGGAGATATTATTTCCCAATGGAAGGATTGAGGATGACATTCTTTTGATCAAAGACGATACCCTTCGTGAAAAATTGTTGAATGTCAATCGTCTTGTTGCTAAAATCGAAGCATTAAAAGATAATCCCGTTCCATCTTCCGTTGTTGTGACCAAGTCTACCTCCACATTTCCTAACCTTTTCTTGGAGGAGACTAACACCTTTGATAATTCTTTGCCCGAATTGGAAACTTTCTGCTTTAATTTGGAAGAGCCTAGTAGTGGCAGTCCCACTACTCATTCTGAGTTATCTCTTCCAGATTATAAAGCTTTCTAATAGATAACGATCATTTTAAAGAGAAGATAAGTGGCAGTAACACGACTCATGTTTGACTTTTCCTCAATATGATACGTTATCTTTGATCTTTCGAATGATCAGTTTCCTCCTGCCGATAGGAGTGATTTTTGTCATGAGGAGTTCGCCGATGAACTCGCTCAAATCATATCTCCACCGGAGTATGATCGTTTCTGCTTTAAGATTGAGCCCGAGCAGTGCAATACTACAATGATATGGTGGTGGACATATTCTCAAGAAAACGAACTCAAAGTTCATGTGCTTAATGTTATTTTGCCCACCCTTGAGTTAGATTCACATACCTTCTAGTGAATCCATTTTTCGCTATGTTGTAGGATCTTTCTCCCCATATCTTTTCATTCCTTTATTCCCACCTTATCTTCCTCTCCTGTGGGGATGAAGACACCATATTTGATCCCCGGCATTTCAAAGTAATCATTTTTCTAGGCCGATGTAACTCATCGGAGGAACTTTCATGACATTCAATACTTATCAATAGTCCACTTGAATGAAATCCGATGATAATTTTAAATTCCCTTGTTCACTCAAGAACCATAAATCCTTGTGATGGGTCAAGCATCGCGACCCTAAACAAGCGCTTCGTGGGAGGCACCCCATGCTTATCATAGTTTATCGTAGTAGTAATAGTATGTAGTGTTAAATAAGTGTTTTGTGTTGTTATAGCTTGTCTTTTCCATTACCCGTGTTTCCATGTTGTTGTTATTGTTTATTGTCCAGGATTGCCCGGATTGTGAAGACTCTCAGTTTTGTCATATCATCAAGAGTTCACAATCCTCAGCTTCATTTGGGAATCCGATATCCTAATCTTATCGACTAACGTTTTATCTTTTGGCATACCTCATAAATGGCCTTAGGAATTAATGTAATACCCCTTCAAAACATCGAGGACGATGTTTAGTTCTAGTTGGGTGGTATCATCGATTGATTGTAGCCTGGCATCATTGTTTACCACGTAAACCCGTTTTTACCACCAAAATACCAAAAAAAATGAAAAAAATTAAAAATTTTCAAAAATATTATAAGTGTTTTGTCACAGTTTTGCTTTTCTTTTGGGTAGAATAAGAATAATTTTTGACTTGATCGGGCGTGTTGAGCCCTAGCTAGTTCCTTTAGGCCAAGCTTTCACGAATTCTATTGCTTTGAATTTTAAAAATGTGAAGAACGAGAAATGATAGAGTTAAATAATAAGTACATATATTTGGCAGTTTTTGTCTGTTTTTGGTCATTTAAGCTCGTTTTTAGAGGTAAAAGATATGTGTAATTAAGCACTTATCACATACGTACTCAATTTAATTCAGAACTAAGTCAATCGATGTTTTCAGAAAAAGCTTCAAATTTGTAACTTGAGTTTTCAAAAGCGAGATTTTATAGTGATTTAAAAGATAAATGCCAAAGAAGCATGAATGAAATGTGAATGCAAAAATGCATGAATATTGAAATTTTGCCAATGAAGCATACAGTTGATATTATGGAGCAAGTAAAAGATGTGTCGTGATATCCTACTCCGCTAGCAACGAGGTGGGGGTTCAAACTAAGACGTCTTTGCTTCTAGGGATTTGGTGTGTCGTGATATCTCACTTAGAAGAAAGGTCTAGGTGAGGGTTCAAACTAAGACACCAATCCTTAGCCATATTAGGAATAAGAAATTCACGTGTCATAAGTATGAGGGCTTAACATCTAAACTTATATCGACAATGATCTTGTTTAATTGCTTAGCTTGGAACTTGTGAAAAATCGAGGACGATGAAATTATCCGTCAGGACATCCGTAGATCACTCTACGGGCGCTTCTCATTCTATGATCCCAGTATTAATAAATAAAGAAAGTCAAACTTGTTAAAAAAAAAAAAAAAAAATGAGAAAATCCAAAAATATTAGTTGTAGTTAGTGTAAATTCAGAAAATGGTGAAAACGGGGCTTACGTGTTTACTTCATAACATTGCGTGAGGACACACAATACCTTAGTTTGGGGGACCTCAAGTAGAGTATTTGGGTCATGTTTTGTTTGCTCAAGGAGTAGCTACTGATCCCTTGAAGATTAAGGCTATGGCATCATGGCCTATTCCTAAAACACTAAAGCAACTCAGAGGTTTTTTGGGACTCACTGGATATTACAGGAGGTTCATAAAAAACTATGCTATTATTAGTCAACCATTGACTAAGTTGCTTAAGAAGAATGGGTTCCATTGGTCCACAGAAGCTGAAGTTGCTTTTAATCAGCTTAAACAAGTAATGATGAGTTCACCAGTTTTGGCCTTACCCAATTTTGAGAAGGAATTTGTAGTGGAAACTGATGCTTCTGGTAGTGGTATAGGAGCTGTTTTGCATTAGGAAGGACACCCTATTGCCTATCTAAGCAAGGCTTTATCTCCCAAACATCAAGCTCTTTCTATTTATGAAAAGGAATTCTTGGCAGTTATGATGGCTTTGGACAGATGGAGAGGGTGTCTGTTGGATAGGCACTTTAAAATCAAGACAGACGATTTTAGTTTGAAGTATTTGTTGGATCAAAGGCTCACAACTCCCTTCCAAACTAAATGGTTACCTAAACTACTTGGTTTTGATTATGGGATATCCTACAAGAAGGGAGCTGAAAATGGAGCTGCAGATGCACTTTCCAGGTGTTCTGAATTCAATACTCTCATAGCCACAACTATTACTACTGATCTGTTGAAAAGAATTCAGGATAGCTGGACACATGATAAGTCTTTCCACGGTCTGATTCAAAAATTCCTGGTTAACCCAAACACCCCTTCAAAATTTGACTGGCAATCTAATCAACTAACTAGAACGGGAAAATTAGTTGTGGGAGATGTTCCTGAGCTTAAAGACTACCTTTTTGATTATGTTCATGCCACTTCTATAGGGGGTCATTCTGGGGTTCAAGTCACTTTGCAGAATTTAAAGGCAATGGTCTATTGGAAGGGTATGAAGAAATGGGTCAAAAACAAAGTCAAGGCTTGTGATGTTTGTCAAAGAAATAAGCCTGACTTGAGGGCCTACCCAGGATATTTGTAACCCTTACATATTCCTCCTACCATTTGGTCTTCTATTTCTATGGACTTCATTGAAGATTTGCCTAGTTCCCCATGCAAAACAATCATTTTTGTGGTTGTAGACAGACTCAGCAAATATGCTCATTTCATGGCATTGCGCCATCCTTTTACTGCCAACACAGTTGCTCAAGTTTTCATGGATAATGTCTTCAAGCTTCATGGATTGCCTCATTCTATAATCAGTGATAGAGATAAGGTTTTCTTAAGTAACTTTTGGAAGTCATTGTTTAAAGTGCTCAAAGTCAGTCTGCATATGTCTACTGCTTACCACCCTCAGTCAGATGGGCAAACTGAAGTGGTAAACAAATGTTTAGAGTGCTACCTTAGGTGCATGACTGGAGACAAACCTAAGGAGTGGATGCAATGGTTATCCTTGGCTGAATATTGGTACAATACCAATTTTCATTCCTCTACTAACATCACACCTTTTGAGGCAGTCTATGTCCAGCCACTACCTACTTATGTGCCTTATGAAAGTGGAGATAGTCCCGTAGAGAGTCTGTGGATAGGTCATTACAAGCCAGAGAGCACACCATTCAACAACTCAAGTTTCATTTGCAAAGATCTCAAGACAGGATGAGGAACTTAGCCAATAAACACAAAATTGATAGACAATTTGAAGTTAGAATGTGGGTTTATGTGAAGCTACAACCTCATAGGCAGGTGACTTTGAGGAAGAGTGCCTACAACAAGTTGTCTTCAAAATATTATGTCCCATTTCAAGTGGTTAAGAAAGTTGGACAAGTAGCTTATCAATTAGCTTTGCATGTTACTAGTCAGATCCACAATATTTTCCGTGTTTCCCAATTGAAGAAATCTACTCATCCAGTGGAAGCTAGTGGAGTTTTTCCAGCTGTTGACTCTAAAGGCCTTTTACTCAAAACTCCAGTAGCTATTTTGGAAAGAAGATTGGGCAAAGTAAGGAATTCACCAGTGATGTATGTTCTTGTACAATGGACTGGTGAATCTGTTGAAGATGCTACATAGGAGATTTATGGCGATTTGATTGCTAGATTTCCTTCTTTTGATCAAGCTTTTTGAGGGCAAAAATCTTAAGGGGGAAGGATTGATATGAACAAGTCAACTGTGGTCAACCCTCATTCAAAATTCAGTTACAAGTCATTAGCATTTTGGCGGGAAAAGCCGTTAGGCTTTTCCCTCTATAAATACCCATCCCTGTAATTCATTTCATTCATGTAATCAGTTGTAAACTCATTTCCTCTCTGTAATCGTCTGTAACAATCATCCAACTCCATTATCAATAACAAATCCCTTCATAGCATTTCTGTTTCGGTTTCAATTCTTATTCTTCTTGGAATCCTAACTGATTTGTGGGTCAAGCTTCATTTCTTTATTGATTTCTAGCTTGTTTATATCATTTGATAAGAACTTGTAGACTTCTATAACAGAAATGGTACAAGAACTACGAATCAAAGATGAGATCTACAATTCTAGAACAAGATCTGGACCTTTAAATCAATTGATGTTTGATCAAGTAATGAACAAATTCAGTTACAAGATTAGGTTGAGAGAAAACAAGAGAGATTTCAAATTCTAGCTAGTTATAAATGAGGAATAGAACGAGTATTTATAGATGGAAATGAAGGGAAAGTTGGTTGGGCTTGTTTGGTATTGTTTGGACGGGTCACGTGCATAACCCGTGACCCTCTCCCATTTGTCACATAACATTGCACTCCCCTTAAAGAGATCCTTGACCTCACGGATCAAGCACAAAATCACGTCATATAGCATCCTTTTGTCACCGATCCCTGCCATCTTCAAATTATAGCTAGTAGATGACGCTCTCACCCAAACACTCCTAATCACCCACATTATATTTCCTACCTGATCCATATGACCTCCTACATTTGTCCTTCCTTCTTTCTTCCTTAATGGCCATCTCCAACCGTCATAGTAGCAAACAAGCTATTGAAATCCTTTTGAGGAAATACACTCATAGTAGCAAATGACGCACTCTCCCAACAAAACAATAGCTTTTTTTCCTGATTTTATCCCATCTTTTTTCCTCACTGGCCACTTCCAAACATCAAAGTTCAACTTCCTCCGCTTAAATTTGCAATTTCTACCGCTTGGTTTCTTCCTTTTCCGCCAATTCCACATGGCAAGCTCAACACTTAAGTAATGCTAAAACCTTCTTGGTCTCAACAAACTCAAACCAATAACATCATCAGGTCTATTAGTAGTATCCCCCACACAAACTTCTGTGTTACCCGACAACCTATCAATTTTAAGCAAAAAGTGATGAAGTGTTTGTTCCGTTACCTCATTCCCACATCCTAAACTTGCTCCTCTTTGTCTTTCAACCGAATCAAACTCATCAATATACACAACACCAGGGGCTTTCGACTTATATGTACTTGATCCACTAATAGACGAACTTTCTTGTGCCTCCTGTTTGCTATTAATCAGTTTCTCTCCTTTAGGGTAATTTTCGTACTCCTCAACATCATCCACAAACAGGCTAACGTCAGCAAGGAAAAACTCATACCCACTCATGCTATCATTCTTAGCCCTCTCTGCTTTTTGAGAAGCCTTAACAGCTTCTTTTTCATTAACCTCTATAACATCACTCTTACTGCCATTCTTCTTCCCTCTATCCTTCACAAACTTTCCGGCCAATGGTTGATACGACGCCATATAATTTTTCTTTATTGTATCCAAAATTCTTTCCATACCTATAGTAGCTCCTATTTCGGTGTGTAGACCATTAATTCCAATCTTACGCATACTTTCCTTGACATGTTGCAAAACATAAAACAACGGTTCAATTTTATTTAAAACCTTTTCTGATTCCATCTTGCCACAAGCATCCATTTGTATCCCACTAAGACATTTTTCAACAGACTTTACATCTCAGTCCACACAATATGAATTTTCGTTCACACTGAAACTTACATTCGTGCCACCATCAGGTTCTTTCCTTCTTTTTTTTTCTTGTTTGGCCATTTCCACCTTTCAAATTTCCACCTTTCAAATTTCCACTTTCTAAGTATAACTTTGCATTGTGTGCCAACCATTCTATTCCACCCTCTGTTTTTTCATTTGAAGCAAGTAGAACCTGCCTCTTCCCTTTTAACTTCCACTTCACTCGACTCACTCCAAGTCATTACCCCCAACAATTACTTCATCCAACTTGTCATCACAAGCAGCTTCAACTAACTTTACAAAATCCAACGAATGATTTTCTAACAATTCAAAGCCTTCCCCGTTTTCATCTAACAATTCAAGATCTTCCCCTTTTCCATCAAAATGAACAAACTCATCACTTTTTCCATCCCCCGTTTCATTATGTTTTCTATCACTTTTCTCGTCACCTTTTTCATCACTGTTCGTATTACGAGTAGTCAACCCATCACTCACAATTTTCTTTCCATTGACATTTTCATCACAACATTCATCAATCACTTCACTTAAATCTATTTGGTTACCTTTTCCATCTTCTTTACACAAATCATCGCCGTTTATTCCTATATTGGTGATATCGGTCAATACGTTTGATACAATTTCCTCAATATTACAATTTTCTTCTTCCCCCATTATAACACCATCAATAAACTCTATAACCTCATCACTCACTATACCATTCCCTAATTCTTCTTTATTTCCCCTTCACCAGATTCATTAACAACACTAATTTCGGAATTGTGAACACTAATACCAGAATTACTATTAGTGACCATTTTGTTGCTCTTATTTTCCAAACAATGATTAACATCTAAACCCACAGAATTCACATCTAACATGTTGTTACATCTTTTCCTCAAAAGATTGTTAGTTGATTCTATAACACCCCGTGTTTTAGAGTCATTGACGACGACGATAAATCTACTATTCATCTTTTATATTGTACGCGGTTGTTTTAAATCGTAAACGTTAAGCTAAATCGCGTAGGCTAAAAATTAGCGTTCATGTAAACGGGCACCAAACAATTAAGCGTTTACATCAATCAAGTATTACATA